>WEKY01021038.1:11956-23925 GCA_013390045.1 Picathartes gymnocephalus | reverse complement strand
GGCCCCGTCGATGAGCAGCCGCGGGCAGGGCGGTGGGAGCGGCCCCGGAACCGCGGGGGTCGGGGGTGTGTGGGGTGGCACCGGCATGGTGCACGGGCCGGCCCCGGGCAGCGGCCCCGGTCCGGAACCGGCCTCGGTACCGTGCGTGGATCGGCAGCGGGCGGGGGCCCTGCAGCGGGCTGGGGGCGTGGGGCCGGCAGCGGTACCGGGAGGGGAAACCGGCACCGTGCGGGGGCTGGCAGCGGCAGCCGGCGGGGGGGGGGCACCCCCCAGAACCGGGACCGGCTCCCGAGGGGCTCCGGGACCCGCACCCTGCCCCGCTCCGAGCCCAGCAGGCGCTGCCCCCGGAGGTGTCCCCTCCCCTGCGACCCCCCGGGCGGTGCCGGGCAGGGTGGCGGCCGTGGGGAGGGGGCTGCGGGCAGCTGCCGTTTGAAGGTCGTAGGGAAACACGCCTTTAGAATCCCCCTGAGCGGCGGAGAGGGAGGAACCTCCCCGGTGCTGCTCGGGGGCAGCAGAAACTTGCCCCCCATCCGCCCTCCTGCCTCCCCCTCCCCGTTCCCCCTCCCCTCCTGCATCCCCGGCCCCCGATGGGGCGGGGGGCGGCCGATGCTGCGCAGGCGGCGCCCGCTTTTCTCGTTCCGTGTGGCCGGAGGAGAAGGGGCTGGGCGTCCTCGTGGCACTTCCAAAACTGCTGCTCCCACCTGGGAGAAGGTCCGTGGGATCCCGGGGTCCATGGGAACCTCCCCGCCCTGCCCGCGCCCTGCCCCGAGCCGCCCGGGGGATTGGGCCGCTGCTTTTTGGGGGATGCTCTCCGGGAAGGAGCCAGAGGATGCTGCTTTCCCCTCGCAGCCCGGGAGCAACGGGAGAGCGTGGTGGGGAGGAAGGCTCCTCCTCTTCTTCCTCCTCTCTTTAAGAGGGGAAGAAGCCCCAGGGACCCTGGGGGCTGCACTGAATCACCCGGAGCTCATCCCCGTCCTGCTCGGGCTCTGGTCTGGGGTGCCCCAGGCTGGCTCCCCCATTCTGCACGAGGGGCGTTCTCCCGGCTCTTGCAGCCCCTCTGGAACAGAGACACAACTTCAGCGTCTCTGAGGGGACGTGAAACGCTCCTCCAACGCCTCTGGCAAATCTGCTCGGCTGCTGGATCCGAGGCGCTTTATCCAGCCCGATATTCCCTCTGCCGTGGATCCAGGGAAGTCTCAGCTCCGCTGGGAGCTCCCCTCCGTCCCCGGGTGGCCGCGGTGCTGCGGGGGGAGCGTGGCTGTGCCCGTGTCCCCAGCACCCCGGGCGGTGCAGGGTCGGCTCTGGGGGTGCTCGACCTCCCCGGATGAGCTTTTCCCCTTCCCCTTTTGGGGAACTGGAGTTGCTGGTTCCTGGATGAGGCTGTTGGCGTTTCCTGAGGGGATTTAGGAAGAGGAGAGGGGTCGTTCAGGGCCAGGCTGGAGGTGATGGGATGTGGGATCACCACGAGGGCCGGAGGAGCTGCTGCCTCCACCTGGATGGGATCAAGGCCTCTCCTCTCCCCCTCTGTTCCCTGAAGCTTTTCAACCCTTCGTTCTCCTTGGACAGACCCAGCTCCTCCCTTGGGAGGGAAGCCGTGACTTGGCACAGCCCTGGCACATCCATGGCGATGGGATGGGGATGGGTTTGGGGATTCCTGTCCCCCAGTGCCGGGCCCTGGGCCCTGCCAGGGAGCTTTTCCCGCGTGGTGCAGCACCCGGAGCATTCCTGGCTGCTCTGAGGAGCCCGGATGAGCTGCCTGGGATGAGTCCCTGTCCCCATCCCGGGGGATGCAGAGGGACAGGGATGGGGACAGGGATGGGGACAGGGATGGGGACAGGGATGGGAATGGGGACAGGGCCCTGGTGTGGCTGAAGCGTTCCTGACTCTGACACCTCTGCGGGACTCGGGGCTTCTCTTTGATCTCCTGCTGTCCCTGACCCCTCTCAGCTTTGGGGAAGCTGGGATGGATCCCCCTGGGATCGGTCCCTGTAACCCTTTGTGTGCCGGCGTGGGAGAGCTGGGGGACAGCGGCTGCTTCTCCTGGTGGGAGCCCTCCCTGGCAAAGAGGTTTTCCCAACAGTGCCGTGGGCAGGTTCGGGTTTGGCTGTGATTTCCCAAGGCTCACGAACTCCTCCCTGGTGCCGCCTCATCCCTTTGGAGCTGGATAAGGAGAGGGGAGGGGAGAGGGGATGAGGGAGACCCAGACCCCGCCATCAGCCGTTCCCGCGGCAGGGATGGGCTCAGCGCCCTGTGGGACACCCGAGATTCCCAGGACAGGCTCCTGTCTGTGCTGCTGGGAATGCTGGCTGCTCCCCACCCCCAGACCACACACACAGGCAGTCGCTGCTTCCTCCTCCTCCTCCTCCTCCTCCGGGCAGGCAGAGCGCGGTGCTGGCAGCCGAGTGGCACCCGGGGACCGCTGGGGACACCTGGGCAGAGGGGGCAGGACAGGCAGCTCTGCTGACGGTAATTAGCGGTAATTAGCGGCTGATGAGCTTTAATCAGGCCGTGGGTTATGCAGGGGACGGGTGCAGCCAGCCCCGAGTGCCACCCCCGGCTCTGGGGTCCCCAAGGTGGGGTCAGGATGCTTTGTGGTGGCCCCGGCTGCTGTCGGAGCCCAGCTTAGGGATCAGCTCATCACCGTAATTACCGAGAGCGTGGATTGGCCTCACCTTTCCCAGGTCCCTGGAGCGCTGCCGGGGCGGCCCTGGGGCCTCGTCCTGGCTCCCTGTGCAGGGTCTCGGGGGGATGCTCTGGATTTAGCCCTGGAAGGGCATCCCTCGCTCCCTGCGATCCCTCCCGATCCTCCCTCGGCTCAATCCAGAGGGATAATGAGCAAAACAAAGATTCCTCCAGGCGCTGCAGAGTTTTGGGGTGAAGCACACCCTGCCCTGCAGGAATTTGGGGGAGTTCAGCCTCCCCACAACTCCAAGCTTGGGGGTTTACAGGACACCCTCATTCCCGTGATGTTTTCCAGTGTTTTCTCGGTTTTTCCCTGTTTTCCAGCCTGGCACTGGGGCCATGAGTGGGGGGAGGGGGGAGGTCTCTCCTGAGGTTTGCGGGTGCTGTGGAGTTTGGTGCCATGAGTTCGCAGGGCTCAGCCCGGCCCCCAGGGGTGGATTGGAGCTCTGTGGTGTGAGCTGGGGTCACGCGGGGTCCAGCCCAGCCCCGTCTGTGGGGACACCGAGCTGGGGTCACACGGGGTCCAGCCCAGCCCCGTCTGTGGGGACACCGAGCTGGGGTCACGCGGGGTTCAGATCTCCCCTCCAGCCGCGCTCAACCCCAGCTCCTTCTTCTTCCGTGTCGAAACTGAGGGAAAAAATCCATCAATAAATAAAGGAATGGGTCCCCAAGGGGCGCGGGGTCCTCCGGCCGCTGTCACCTCGTACCCCGGCCCGTGTGTGGCAGCGGTGGCGGTGAATTCCCCGAGTGTCCCCGGGGCTCCTTTTCCCTCGGGAGACGCGCGGCAGCCCCTGGAGACGGCACCGGGGGCTGGGGAATGCCCGTGCCGGGACGTGAGCCGGGTACCAAACCCTGCCGGGCCCGGCGGGGCTCTGCCAACCGCGAACTCTTCCCTTCCCGAGCCTCCAGAGGCTTTAAGAGCTCCGGTTAATTCTGCCCCGGTGTCCCTGTCCCTCCCGGCTTTCCGGGAGCTGGGGCCGCTCACGCCCTCGGCTCCTGGCCGGCTCTGGGTGGGTTTCAGCTGCGGTTCCGCTCCTGCAGGCTCAGCCCGCGGTGCTCGGGACACGGAGAGCAGGGGTTCGGTGCGAGAAACCTCCTTGGCATGTGGCCGGGCCTCTCCTGGGAGCAGCCCTTGCCGGAGGTGAGGTCCTGGCATCCCCCAGGATCTCCCTTCCCTCCTCACCCAGCCCAAGGCTCCTTTGGCTCTGGAGCTGCTGGAGGAGCATTTGGGATTTCTGCTCGGGAGCCGGGGATGTCCCCGAGCCGCTGGCGGGCAGGACGGGGCCGTGCCCCTGCTCGGTGTCGCCGCAGCGCTGGCAGTGCCCGCTGCTCCCTGCCCGGCTCCGGAGGCGCCGCTCCGTGCGGGGGGAGGAGCGGAGCCTTTCCCGTGCTTTGTGCCATTCCCAGCTTTCCACATCTCTTTTGTGCCAATCCCAGCTTTCCACCCGAGTTTTGTGCCGTTCCCAGCTTTCTCACATTTGTTTTGTGCCATTCCCAGCTTTCCACCCGAGTTTTGTGCCGTTCCCAGCTTTCTCACATTTGTTTTGTGCCATTCCCAGCTTTCCCACCCCTGTTTTGTGCTATTCCGTTTCCCACTCGTGTTTTCTACCATTCCCAGTTTCCCACCTATGTTTTGTGCCATTCCCAGCTTTCCACATCTATTTGGTGCCATTCCCAGTTTCCCACCCATGTTTTGTGCCATTCCCAGCTTTCCACATCTATTTGGTGCCATTCCCAGTGTTCCACACGAGTTTTGTGCCATTCCCAGCTTTCCCACCCGAGTTATGTGCCATTCCCAGTTTCCCACCCGTGTTTTGTGCCATTCCCACATTTCCCCCCCTTGTTTTGTGCCGTTCCCAGCTTTCCCACACGAATTTGGTGCCATTCCCGGCTTTCCACACGAGTTTTATGCCATTCCCAGCTTTCCCCCCTTGCTTTGTGCCATTCCCAGATTTTCACCCGTGTTTTGTGCCATTCCCAGTGTTTCACACGAGTTTTGTGCCATTCCCAGCTTTCCCACCCATGTTTTGTGCCATTCCCAGCTTTTCCCCCTTGCTTTGTGCCATTCCCACGTTTTTCCCGCTTACTTTGTGCCATTCCCAGATTTTCACCCGTGTTTTGTGCCATTCCCAGTGTTCCACCCGTGCTTTGTGCCCTTCCCACATTTTCCTCTCTGTTTTATGCCATTCTCGGTTTTCCACCCGTGTTTTGTGTCATTCCCAGCTTTTCCCCCACGTTTTGTGCCGTTCCCAGTTCCCTCCATGCCGTGGGGGGAATATTTATTTTCCACGGGGGATATTTTCCGCGGGGAATGTCCGGCGGTCCTTCCCCGGCCCGGCTCCGGGGGCAGCGGAGCTGGAACAGGGAGCTTTCCGTGGCCGCTCCTCCCTCTCTCCCCGTTGATTAATTTGACATTTAAGCCGAGCTCTTCACGCAGAGCTGCCGAGCGTCTCGGTGACCTCCGGAGCGGCTCCAGGACGGGAGCGGCTGCAATTCCAGGTGGGAGGGAAGGACGTGGCCGCATTCAGGCACAGGAGGCTCCTGGGGTGCAGTACCTGCCCCCCAAACTCTGTTCTCCTGCGGTCAGGAAGGAACAGGATCGTAGCTGGCATCCCGAGGGATGCTCCTTGTGGCTCTGGGAAGGTGAAAAGCGTTTTTAGAGCTGGTTCTTCCAAGGGCTTTTGTTAAAATTCACTCAAAAACTTAATCCTGGGCTGGTTGAGCCGGCGTTGGACCCAAGCGTGGCTCTGCTTAGAGGGGACAGCACCGATCTGGGGGGGACCCAAACCTCCTTTTCCATCCCAGGGCAGGCGATCCCAGCTCGCTCCGGGCTGCACTGGAGGGGCTGGGCCGTTCCCTCTGCCCTGCCCACGGAGGCCAGGGCCGTTTGCAGCCTCTCCCTCCCTCCCTCAGCACGGCTTGGCCACGGCTCAAACTCTTTCTTTCGAGATAAAAATAACAGCAGCAACCTCAGGGCTGCTGCTCCTGCCCCGGCTGCTGGAGAAACAGGGGTTGTTTCAGGAAAAAAAAAGGAGGGGAAAGCTCAATGTGGGGCAGGCTGGCCGTGAATCCCCCGTGGCTGCAGCCCGGAGTGAGACCGGGAGTGGGGAGGAGGAGGAGGCTGGAGCCAGGGAAAAACTGGGAAAAGCTTCATCTCCCAGGCAGCACGGAGCACAACTTGTTGGCAAAACAGTTGGTTTGCCAAAAAAAAAGTGCAGCTTTCTGGAGGAGGAGGAGGGGAGCGGAGCCGTTTCGGAAGCTGCTGAGGGTTTGGGGGGGTTGGGAGGGATGCTCGTGCAGCAAATGTCAAAAATCCAATGCAGGGCTGTGTTTTGGGGCAAGGGAGTGGGAGTTTGGGGCCAAAGCGGGCATTTGAAAGAGAGGAAAAAAAAAAAAATCTTATTTATTTCTCATTTTTGCAAGTGAAGCTGGAAGGGAACAGAAAGTCCCTGTGTTTGTGTCCCTGCAGAGGCGGCAGGGCCGGAGCACACAAGGGAGCTTTACTTCCCCAAACTTAATGTTAATCCACCATTCCCAGCTTTTTTTTAAGGCAAAATTTTTAAGGCTCCTCACAGCTTTTCCAGGTGCTGGGAATGGCCGTTGTGTCCCCGGGGGGAGCTTCTCCATGCGCCCAATTAAAATCGACCAGAAAAAAACTGGGACGGTGTAATTTTTTCCCGCGTTTTGGAGGTTTTTGGGGAATGGCATCGTGGATTTTCCTTTCCCCTCTCCCTCAGGCTCCAGTGCTGGCTGAGGGAGATGTGGGAATCTCCTGCAGCCAGGATCGGGGTCTGGAGCCGGGACAGCACCTGGGGGAGCCCGGGCTGCTCCAAAGCCCTGGTTCCAGCCCAGTGGAAAATCCCGGAGCTGCCAGGGATTTGTGGATGGAACGGGGGGGATTTGAGGCAGCTGGGACCCCCTGGAGGCAGCTCCGAGGGTTCCCTTTTCTTTGGCGTGGCTTTGGGGTGAATTTCGGGTGTGATTTTGGGCTTTGTCAGCTCCTCCTTCTCCAGAATGAATCCCGGATGTAACAATTCCAATTTCCCGCCCAGCCCAGGCTGTGTGGGGGGCTCTTATGAGCGCTAATTAAGTTCTAATTAGCCCCCGGTGGCCGCGGGTCGGTGCCCTGGGTGCTGCCTCTGTCAGAGGATCGCTACAAACACCCAGGACAAACCCGGGCGGCCCTGGCGTTAATTAGCCCGTGTTAATTAGCCAGAGTGCTGATGGGGATATTGGGGGTCTGGGCATCCATCAGGGGCCCCAGGGCAGGGAACTGGGATGAAATGGGATCCTGGGGGGGTTTATTTGCCACGGGGCCTCCTCACCCCCCCAGACCCCTCGGCGATGTGGGAGTTGCATCCCACGGGGACACCCAGGCTCCAAAATCCCAGATCCACAGAATTCCTTGGGTTCGCTTTCCCTGGAGCTGGGAGGAGCCATTTTACCAGTAATGAACTGGTTTGGGTGGGAGCTGGGATGGGTTCCCCTGGATCCTGGGATCACCCCGTGGCCCTGGATCCTTGGATCACCCTGGGGTTCTGGATCCTTGGATCACCCTGGATCCCGGGATCTCCCAGGATCACCCCGTGGCCCTGGATCCCAGGATCACCCCATGGGTCTACCCTGGGGTTCTGGATCGGATCCTTGGATCATCCTGTGGTTCTGGATCCTTGGATCTCACCCCATGGCCCTGGATCCTTGGATCTCACCCTGTAGCTCTGGATCACCCTGTAGCCCTGGATCCCTGATCCTTGGATCTCACCTGGATCCTTGGATCATCCTGTGGTTCTGGATCCTTGGATCTCACCCCATGGCCCTGGATCCTTGGATCACCCTGGATCCCGGGGTCTCCCAGGATCACCCCTGGGACATTTCCTGCAGCGCTGGGGTCCCGGGGCTGTCAGGCCCCCCTGGACACCAGTGCTGGAACTGGAGCGGCCCAGCCGCTTCTCCCTCTTTGCCCTCCTGCCTTTAACTGGGATTAATGGATCCCGCTCCTCCATCTCGGGGGCCGGGCCCTCCCCATGGCCAGGAGCTGGCAGCGTGTCCCCAAATGTCCCACCGATGTCCCTAAAGCCACCGGGGCGATGCCCAGGGCGGGATCTGTGGCTGGGATGCCAGGATGGCAGCAGATCCTGCATTTGGAGCATCCTGAATCCCTTTATTTTCCATGGCCAGAGCTCTTCAACCCCCAGCCCAGAGGAGGACGAGGAGGAGGAGGAGGAGGAAGGAGAGGGGGAATCCATGGGATGTGGCACAGCTGGGTGGGCAGGAACGGGCATTGTCCCTCACGGGGACATCCCTGTGTCCTTAGGGACACCGGCCCCTGATCCAGGAGGATTCCCTGGGAATTCCAGGGAAGGCAGGGAGTGGATGGGGCTGCAGGGAGCAGCAGCTCCAGCTCCTGTCCCCCACCCACCACAGGAGTTTGGGGTTAAACGGTGACTTTTTGGGGCTGCCTGCTCAGGGAGCTCCTTCCAGCCCTGGAGCCCTTGGGAATTGTGCTGGGAAGGGATCTGGGAAGAACATTCCCATGGGCTCTGACCAAGATTTGGTGAAAATCCTTCATTTCTGTGAGGGTTTTGTGGTGGTTTTTTTGTTTTGTTTTTTTTTTTTTTTTTTTTTTTTTTTTCCAAGGGGCTTTTTTTGTGGCGTTTTCNNNTTTTTTTTTTTTTTTTTTTTTTTTGTTCCCAAGGAGCTTTTTGGCTGCTGTTCCCACTGGGCTGGGGTGAGGCTGAGGGTCCGGCTGGGATCACCCCGGACACGAGGGAGCCCCAGGAACCCGAATGGGGGAATTTCCTGCTGGTTTTCCTCCTGATCCCACTCCAGCATTCCTGATTGCTCTCTCCAGCTCCAGCCAAGGCTGAGTCTGTGATCCCAGTGCTGGAACCCCTGGATGAAAATATTCCCAAGGCCAAGCCAGGACTCCAGAGCAGGAAGGGGAGTGGGATTGGGATGCAGAGCCAGCTCCCAGCCTGCTCCCACCCCTGTGTCCATCCCGGTGCTCTGCCTGCTGCCCCTGGGCCTCCCCATCCCTCTCCCCCCTCATTCCCTCCCTCCAGCTGGAGTTTTTCCTGGTGGATTGGTTTAAATCTGGATGTGAGGAGCAGGGATGGGAGAGGAGCCGTGCCGGATGCTGAGAATTGGGAAGAAGGGACCATTTCATCCCTCCCGCTCCGCTTTGGATGCTCCAAGCGGTGAATTCCCCGTTCCCTGGAGGGAGGGGAAGCGGGGGCCTGGATTTTGCGAGGCGTGGCAGAGCAGCAGCTGGGCTGTCCCTGAGCCTCTCAGCCTCATCCTCTTTGCTCTGGATTCGGCCTTAAAACCCCAAATCTGCCCCCAGACCCTCCCAGCAGGGGAGATTCCCGCACATCCCTGCAGGAACCGGCGGGATCGGGGCCGGCGCGGGCCGGGGCTGTCACCCCAGAACCGCTCCCTGCTGCAGCGAGGGCCGGGTCCCTCCTCGGCGCAATTCCAGCTGCTCCCAGCCTTCCAGCCGGGGTTTGCCTGCAGCTATAAATACCTCGGAGCGCGGCAAAGCCCCCGGAGGGTTTAGGCTCTATATTTAGGTTCCTGCAGCACAAAGCCATATTGCACGGAGGCTGGGCAGTGGGATCTCCTTCTAGGAACTGCGGGGAGGAGAGGACGGGTGAGCCGAGGGGTGTGATGGTGCTTTTCCATGTGCGTCCGGGGCTGGATCCTCCCCCTGCAGCCGCTGTCCCATCCCGGTGCTCCAATCCGGGCGTTTCCTCCGCCAGACCCCAGCAGAAGTTGCTGCTGCCCGAGCGTGGAGGGAAAGGGACATCAAACATTTATAGGCCTTGCAAATCGTCAAGGAAATGTCTGGCTCGGTTAAAATAGCAGCAGCAATTAGAGGAGAGCGAAAAAAAAACCCCCAAACTCGACATCCACGGCTCGAGTGTTATCCCAGTGATTTCCCAGCGCTTCCCGTCCTCAGCTGCGGTCACGGATCCGGGCTTGGGCTCCGGGATGGGAGAAGGTCTGAACCCCCCCACCCAAACCGGTCTGAAACCCGAGCTCGTGGCTCTCCAAACACATCCCGACCTCGGCTGTGACCTCAGCTGAAAGGGCAGCGAGAAGTTAATTGGGTTCCTTCTTCTTTCGGGGTTTGCAGCGGGGCCGGTGCTTCCCGCCCGCCTCTGCCCGCTCCTCATTAGGGAAAGCCCAAATCTGAACTTCCCCGGCGCCGCAGGGGGATTTATCCTGTGGGAACCTGTCCTTGCCCTCATCCAGGGTGAGGATGGGGCCGGAGGTGAAGGAAAACAGCCAAATCCTGAGGATCAGGGGAATTTTCCTGCTGCTTTGTTTGACCCGGGGTGTTCCAGAGGAAAAATCCGCTGTTCCTCCAGCGGGCAGCAGGGCACGGGGGTCACGCCCGCCTGCTCAGGCTTTGCACTTCCCTGCATAAAAATCAGGGCTTTGGTGATTCTTCGTTATTTTTTTTCTCTTTGGCAAAGGTTACAACCTGAGTGAGGAGCAGAGCGAGCTCTGGGATGAGGAGGAGGTTCGGGATCCAGGACCGGGCATGGATTTGTGACCCTGCCTGCCCCAGGTTTTTTGGGAACTGGGGCTGGTCTGGTACAGCTCAGAGCTGGCGTGAAAAAGAGGAAAGAAAATGCCAGGAAGGGAAATGTAGGGAGGGAGGAAGAGCAGAGCTGGGTGAAGCAGCCACAGGGACCTGGAGGGACGCGTGGTCCTGGTCCTGCTGATGGCAGGGAAGGGTTTGCCAAGGAAGAGAAGAACTCACGTGGTGGGAATGCAGGTGGGCCTGGCTGGACTTGAAAATGAGGGGTCAGCTGTTGTTTCAGGCTTGGGAATTGGCTTTGTTTGCTTTTGGAAAAATGTTCCTTCCCAATGGGATTCCCCCCTCCCCCAAGCCGTGGAACCCACAGGAAAACTCTTCCCGTGGTGAAATCAGAACTTTGGGAGTTTCCTTCGCCCCCCTGGGCTGTGAGAGCTCCCATGGTGCTGTTTTACAGATTTCCCTGCTGGCTTCCCAGCTGGAAGTGCTTTTCCAAGCACGAGGTGGGTCCTTCTCCTCCTCAGAGCAGAGAATTTGAGGAATTGGGGATGATCACGGCAGGGAGAGGATCTCCCCTGCTCTTCACGGAGCCTGGAACCTCCCCCTGCAGGAACAAGCTGAGGACGGGGAGAAAGGAGCGGCTTCTCCTGCTGGTGGCTGCCAGGGAATCCCGGTGCCCTGGGCTCACATTCCCTTGGGATGGAGCTCTCCCTGCTCTCGTTCAGCTCCTGCTCCCCTGGGCCGTGTGTGGGAAGAGCTGGAGGGTTTGAGGTGGCGAGGCTGGAGGCCAGGCCTGGCTGGGTGGTGTTGGCCTGGGGTGCCGGGACCCATTCCCATATGGAAATGCTGGTACCAGTCTCTCTGTGGGGATTTTGGGACCCATTCCCATATGGAAATGCTGGTACCAGTCTCTCTGTGGGGATTCTGGGACACATTCCCATGGAAGGATCCCGGTACCCGTTCCCCTGTGGAGATGCTGGTGCCTGTATGGGGGTTTAGGGACTCATTCCCATGGAAGGGTGCTGGGACCTGTCCCTGTATGGGAATGCTGGTACCAGTCTCTCTGTGGGGATTCTGGGACCCGTTCCCATATGGAAATGCTGGTGCCTGTCCCTCTGTGGGCATTCTGGGACCCCTTCCCATGGACAGGTGCTGGGATCCATCCCTATGTGGGAATGCTGGGACCCATCCCCATACAGAGATACTGGTGCCTGTATGGGGATTTTGGGACCCATTCCCATGAGGAGATCCTGGTGTCCATTCCCATGTGGGAATCCTGGTGCCCGTTCCCATGAGCAGATGCTGGTGCCTGTGTGTGGATTTTGGGACCCATTCCCAAATGGAGGTGCTGGGACCTGTATGGGGATCCTGGTTCCCATTCCCATGTGGGAATCCTGGTACCCATTCACTCCCATGTGGGAATCCTGGTGCCCGTTCCCATGAGCAGATGCTGGTGCCTGTGTGTGGATTTTGGGACCCATTCCCAAATGGAGGTGCTGGGACCTGTATGGGGATCCTGGTTCCCATTCCCATGTGGGAATCCTGGTACCCATTCACTCCCATGTGGGAATCCTGGTGCCCATTCCCATGTGGGAGTCCTGGCACCCATTCCCATGAGGGAATCCTGGTGCCCATTCCCATGTGGGAATCCTGGCACCCATTCCCATGAGGAGATCCTGGCACCCATTCCCATGTGGGAATCCTGGCACCCATTCCCATGAGGAGATGCTGGCACCCATTCCCA
>WEKY01021037.1:3326-37992 GCA_013390045.1 Picathartes gymnocephalus | reverse complement strand
CAAACAAAAGTATTCCATTTTGACATAACTGGAGTTTCTGGTGCAGCCAAAGGTCTTTCAAACACCTCAAAGTACTCCATAACCTGGAGGTAGGACATGGAGCTGGGGCTTCAAAGACCAAATCATACACCCCTGACGTGCTTGATTCAAGGACGTGCAACCAGCCACATCTAACACTACTTCTCTGTCTTTAACCATCCCAGTTTCTCCAGTGGTAGGCCCAACCTCAGGCCCTGAAGAAACATTAGGTTGTAATACAGGTGAGGGGGTGGAATCATTAAGGGTAAAGACTTTTGGTATCTGAAGAGACAGAAATTCCTGTCCAGTCTATACTCTTCAGGCACAGGAGGATGCCACACGCAGCACTGACCACTCCACCAGAGGTGACTTTTTTTTTCAGTTCACCCTCAATGAACTAGAGCAAACAGGTAACATTCAGACACAGCTGCAGAAGAAATCCATATCAGCTTTGACATTCATCAAAGTAATGAGTTGCAAGAGTTTAGGATTCAGAGAAAGACCTTTCCTGGTATTATCTTCCCTTAATCATTGATCAAAAAAAGCAGTTTGTCAGAAAGCTGATTCTCACAAACTTTGGCTATCCACAGACAGCAAGAACACTTTTTCTCTCCCTTTTCTCTCAAATACTACTTTTTCTTTTCCCCTCCAGCCCTTTCCAACCCCTCATCCATCCCTCAACACACACAAATTTTGCATTCTTCTTTTTACAGTTCTTTCTGCTAGGAAACATTTGATTACATCTTCTTTCAGAGTTTTCTTTAAATTGTGCATGGAATTTTTTGGCTCTTTATTCTTGAAGTTGCCATGTCTGTGAATCATTAATTCAGAGATGCATGAACAATCTTACTTGATAGACTGTGTATTATGTTACCTCTCACTTTCCTCTGTTATCTTACATGTTGTCAAATCAGACTTCAAATTATGTCACAGCTACTCTTTCTGAATGGTTAATTTTTCACTGAGAGTTACACAGATGGGCAATTATTTCAAGGCTTGAATACCTGCCAACAATTGTAGTGGCATGAAGCTGATCTCCAAAGCCCGCACAACCACAGAGAACATCAAAAAACAGAAGACAACTCTGAATGTAAACTGTACCAATTTTTATGGCTGGCAAAGTTTAAAGAAAAATTTTCCACACCATTAAAAAAGCTTTCAATCACTACAAGAATGTACTTCTGTATATATGAACATGCAAAACTGCACATTTTACATCCCAAAGAATAACTAGAGAGAACCAAACCAACTAATAGAATAAAACTGTTTCTTTATTTGTGCATTTTAAAACAAGCACACCACTCAGGGGAGAAGTGGGGTAACCATCCTTTAAGCTTCAGGTATTTATCTATAAAAATGAATAAAATATAAGCACCACTCTTGAAAAAGAAACATCACCTAGAGAGGTGGGAAGTGGGTCACTTTCCATGTCTTCTAGCCTGACAGCAGAATGGCCAGTGAGTAATAAATCCTCTTTTAACTATCTGTTATTTATCCACTGAAATTGGGACAAGAAATATGGAGTTCCTCAAGTGAGCTTCTGGAAAACTATCCCCACATTGTGGCTGTCTCCTGCTGCTGGCATACATTGATTCTGCATCCTGACACTGCTACTGCTACAATGTTGTCCCACTTACAGAATAGCCCAGGGCAGAACTGAGATCAAAAGAAATCACCAAACATACTTCTACATTCACCACGGACAATAACATACACATAACAGTACACAGAAAAGAGTTTATCTAAGTACACAAAGTCATACAGCACCCAACCAAGTCTGGCACTCACCTAAATCATCTGCTGCCTTCCCCTCTCTCCTCCTAAAAGCCCTCCAAAATTGTTATCAATTTTCCAAAACTCTGAAACAAACCACCAGAGGCTCTGGTGAAAAATGTACATTGAGAATTATGACTTCTTGTTTTGCATAGGATGAAACAAAACAGTAATAAGAAGGATTAAACAATGCAGCCATCTAAAGCAGGCTTTCAACAGAAGGCATTGCCATGAAGCAGTCCATGCTTCACAGGGAGAAGTCTTTGATATCCTGAAGAATCATTTACAGAGAGACATGAATATTTGGCTCCAAATCTAAAAATAATTAAAGAAGTTAATAGTTAAATACATGAGCCAGTCTTGCCTGAAAAGAAAATTCAGAAACCGTTGCGAGCTCTTCTTCAATGACATTGACTTTCTTAAGCATAGTACAGTCTTCTTGCAACAGTGAAAAATGGAACATGTGATGTTTCATAAGCAGAAAAGGCTGAGTGCAGAACCACAACTTTCTAGGAGAGTGCTCATTTTACCAGGACTGTGTTCAGTACTCTAGTAGAAAATACCAACAAGTGCCATCTCCACACAATTCCGTCTTTGTAAAAGTTAGCGACTGGGGGCATGAGAAAAAGCAATGTACTACAGGGGAAATCAGGCATATGATGAACTAAAAAAATTTCATCAGAAATTAATGTGAAATCTTCTGCTTTCATTCAAATCACTGCTCTCTGAGCACAATATCTACATGATTGTGCTGGCCTTGCAACTGGGTGACTGCTAATTACTACCTGGACTGAGAAAGATGCTCCACTGTTTTAATACTTGAAAGAGAATTGGTTTGGCAACCTCTGTATAATTAGTCTCCTAACAAGAGCAAGGATTTCAGATGTAGGATGCCTGAGGAGGAGGAAGATTAATTTTTCTTTAGTGCTAGTAGCGTAACAACTCCTGGAATACACTTTAGAGATTGTGAAGTCTCAGAAGATTTCTGAGATTTGAATAACACCAAAATGTCCAGTAGAATCATGACATTATCACATTTTATAAAGGAGACAAAATCCATTTCATTTTCCATTTTTCCTGACAAGAGTTCTTTTCTAATTTCAAAGTCCTTCATTCAACGATCAGGAACTACATTGCCATTAGCTAAGTTTCATGTAACTGCAGACAGATCAGAGTCACAGATATGTCAATTTTTATCATTACTGTCTGAAGTTCCCACCAATGCATCCTCCTTCTCCAGGCCAGTTAGCACAAAAAAAAAAAAAAAAGAAAAAAAAAAAAAAAGAAACGTCTTACTCACCTGCAATAACAAATGAAAGAGTGAATGCATAAAGACACTGGAAAGCTAAAATGCATATAAGAAAAGAACATGTCTTTTCATTTCTAGGACCATACCACTTCTTTCTAAACACTATCTAAAAGGTGAGCATTTAGGCGACTTGCATTTTTTATATGAAAAATGTTTCTTGGAAATGTGATCCTGTAAGCTGAAATTCTAATGTATATGGCACAAGGATTTAAATGTCTGTCTACCTTTAAAGCCATGTTCATTTAATAGCCAGTCAGCCCACTCCACCTTTAGCTATCTCTAGAGGGAAAAATGGATTCCCATTAGTAATTCTCAGGCTCGGAGAAAGCTCTGACCTGTGCACAGGGTTCAAGGTCTGCTTTCTCTGCAACAGCTACAGATGGGGCAATCCCTCAAGAGACTTGCTCCTGCTGTTTTCTTCTGATGAAGCAACCTTTTGCATCTCCTCTGTTTTTTATCACCCAAAATACAGGTCTCATCAGTAATCACAGGAAACAGGAAAGAGACATCAAACTTTTTTATTATGTTTGGGGTTTTTCCCCCCAAACACAAGGCTGGAATATGAGGATTGAATCCATTAAAGTTTAGGGGTGAAAATGGCAACACCGTCTATTCCGTCTTTGTAAAAGTTAGCAAAATACTAGGAAAAAGAGCGGAGAAAATTCTTGGCAGGACTGGGCTCTTTACACAGACGCCCTCTACAATCTTTAAAATATAATCTTAACCATGAAGATGAAAAGCACCCATCAATTATATATATATGCCACATCTC
This sequence comes from Picathartes gymnocephalus, assembly GCA_013390045.1. Taxonomy (NCBI): domain Eukaryota; kingdom Metazoa; phylum Chordata; class Aves; order Passeriformes; family Picathartidae; genus Picathartes; species Picathartes gymnocephalus. The sequence continues at coordinate 34,120 of WEKY01021037.1, read as the reverse complement.
CAACTTCACCACTTACTCACATGAAGGCTAAAGTTCTGTACACAGTTCTGATCCAGAGTCAGCCCAACTTAACATTGATGTTAATGGTGCTACTGTGATTACACTTTTATTATGCAAATTTTGCCTTAAAGAAGTACTAGATATGACGCTGTTTCTGTAAAACTTATGGTTTATTTGTGGCATGTCATATTTTTTTCCCTTGTCTCCTTAAAAGAACAGCAATTTTTCCTTCTCATAGGGTAGAATCTGGAGAGGTTTCCTTTTCAGAGACTAAACTGTGTTCTATAAATATTGTTTCTACTACATCTACATGATCTAAGATAATGGTTGTAATAGAAAAGACAATGAAAAATAATGAATGAGCTCATTTGAAATACAGGAGGCTTTGTCTTACTGGTAATAGCCAGAGGATGCCATAAAATAAAAAAAATCTCTTAAAAATGCCAGTCCACAAAAGTAGTCAATAGACATAATGATAAGAACTTGGTAATCAATAGTGATAAGCCACTGTAACTTAGCTGACAGATGATTCCTCAACAACTGTTTTTCTAATACCTGACTCACTAGCATAAACATATCAGGCCAATGATTTAATAAGAAAGTGCTTCAGTAGATAACAGGGCAGCAGGATGAAGACAGTACATACCACCCCCTTACCAATCACCTTGATCTGTTCTACACTTTGCAGAACAGGGCCTCCCCAGGGACACTGCTGACTACCAAAGCCTTATTTTTACATGAGGGCGGAGAACATAAGGAGAATCGATATTCCTTGTCAAAAGGAACTGAATGCTGCAGCACTCCAACGTGCTTTCAGAGAATGCAGAAAAACATCAGCTACTGGATAGAAGCAACATCTGAGTAACCACAGCCTTGATGCCTCTAAAAAAGAGGTAGGGAAAAAATAAGGAAAAGTTATTTCCTAGACATTTGCTTCAAGTGAATTGAACTGAAATGGCACACGTTGTTGTTGACCATTTTCAAGGGTATTCATCTACTTCCACAGCAGAAACCTTATCTGTGTGGGAGCAGATTTAAACAATAAAAAACCTTTTTTTAGATATAACAGGTTGCAAGACTAAGTCTTACCTTTGACAAATGTAGTTGTTCCTTACTCCTACCCATTCCCACATGATGCTGTACGGGGTCCTAGTCCCATCACTGTGGCCGGCCACCTTGGTTTCTCCTGTTCTCTCCACTCAGACACATGCTCTTTGACCATCCAGGTGCTCTCTGGCCTATTCTCATTTCTCTCTATATCCCTGAGATTTTTTTTCCCAGCTTGCCAAGGATGGTGAGGTCCACTGCCTATTAAATTTCCAAATCCACACTTTCCTGCATACATCAAGGAGCAGCATTTCACTTTCTAGGGCTTTGCTATTGCTATGTCATACTGCACTCTCTGATGGGATGGGCAGGGCCACAAGTATCTGCAGCTGCTCACTTTCTCCCAGGCTCACTTCAAATAATATTTTTATTTCTTTTATTTATTGTTTCTCATATTTTAGGTGGATTCTAAGCTTCCAACTCAAGAAAGCTATTCTTAAAGCCTGCTCCCTTTAAACTATCCAATCAAATTCAAGGCCTTGGAACCAGTTGCAGGCAGGGATTTCACCTTGTTGATGCTGATTTAAGATATTTAGTTCTATCATAAAAGCAGGCAAGTTTTAGCAGCTGCATAACTTCACAGCAAAAATGGAGAATACCTGAGATTTTTCAGATACCTAGTAAGTTAGGAAAGGGTTTGCTGAGGTGTTCTTTTTAAAAAAAGTTAATCAGTCATCTATTTTCAACCTGGATATTAGGGACAAACAAGGACACAGGTTGTAGGCATAGAAGGTACCACCTATTCCCAAAAATAATGGCCATGGTCAACCCTTCTGACATGGCCAAGCCTTCAGTACTGGTGGAGAAGACTGTCTGTGCCATGAGGGAGATAGTTCTTTCACAAGTTTATGAGCAACATCAGCATCTCTGCCTTCTGAGGGCAAGAAACACTTACCCAGTTTGCCTTCCCCCCTAAAGCAGCAGCAGCACAAAATAAGCACATGAAGCCCTTTCAAATAAAATAAAGTCCCTTAAAGTACACCTGCCTCTCTGGAAAAGTCGAAAGAGCAAATCGCATTAGTGAGGGTATCAGTTGCCTGAAGCAAAATTACTTAACAAAATTGAGAGCCATGTGAGATGCACTGTGCATCTTAAACAGCCCCAGAGACCAGCAGATATGACACAGACACAGGACCTGACAGAAACCAGCACCTGGAGGTCAGGTGGAGCACTCAAGACTCTCTCAAGTGAAGGTGGAAGTTTAGGCTCACACTGCAGCATCTGGCCCCTAAGGTGTTACTCAAAGTTTTCAAATGCTGCAACAAGAAGAAATTAAGAACCTGTGAAGTAAAAGAAGGTCTCTGAAAAAGGCTGTCATCCCTCACCCCCTACACAGCAGGAGGGCACTGTTAGAAATAGATCTTAATATCGATGAGCCTCTGTACTCTGCATCTGGTTCCTCTGGTCACAGGAATTCAGATCTGTTTGATCTTTTAACAGCTTTAACAATGTAGCAACACTTCAGACACTGACCCCACTGTGTAATCTTAACAGAACTCCTGAACCATGGAAATATGAACACTAACACCACCAGAAGTTATTTTTTATTTCACAACAACCAAATTTTATTGCCGCACCCTCCTAGATGTCTCAAAATTAGACACTGAGAAACAGAGACCATGACGTGAGATATTTCCTGGTCTCTCAATCCCTGCATGAATGCATATGTTAGGTGAAGTAGAGAGGGAGATAAGGGAATTCTTCACATGCATTATAAATTACACTTGAGTAACAAGGCAAGGATAAAGTAAATTCTGCCAAAACTTAAACAAATGTGTAAAGATACCCTTTAAAATATTCTTGTGGTATTATCTTCCACATTTTAATACTCCCCCAGTTAACTGAGCAGACGATTCCTTTATCTCACAGTTGACAACTGAAGGTGCTTCATGAATGACAATTTTGAGAACAAACATGAATTATATCTGAAATACAGTATGCCCCAAATCCAAAAAATATTAGCTGGCTTTTCACTGCTGGCAATTATATTTTTTAAGAGAGTTCTAAAATCAGTTCCTATAATTCCTTATAATAAGAGGGAAAACATAATCAATCAAGAAGTGTTTATCCTTCTGCTTTGCTTGTGGGGGTGGGGGGGAATATTACACAGTGGTGTTGACTGCCTTGTAGTCAATTCAATATAACTTTACTATGGCAACAGTTGCATCACTTCATATCATGCAGTCTCAGATGAAAAAATTAAACCAGCACCTCCTCCTTTTATTCCTGCACTTTGATCTTCTTGGAGGTGAACTTAAAAAGCACTGCTTCCCAGATTTTCACGCCACAGAGCCTGTGCTTATACGATTTCTAATTGATTGAGCAGATTTTTCCTATTTACAATTAATCTAGTAAAGGCATTTTGCTCTGAAAGCTCTTTTGTGCTACATGGTACTTCCAGTACTTAGGGGGTTAATGCATGAAATGGATCACTGGGTTGAAAATAGAAATCACTGTTAAAAAAAATGTGGTACCAGGAGAATTAGGCACAACATAATATTGTAACCACTGAGAATTCTCAACAGTAAAATAAAGCCTTATACTCCCAGCATTTTCATTAGTTTTCCAGTAGTGCTGGACGCAGTGTGAATTACAATGAGCAAGAAAGCAGTGGTTGCTCTCTTTAAAGAACATGCTCTGTATAGGGGGAAGTAATTTCTTCAAATCATACTGTGCTGGTTATTGGTTTGTATATACTGGTATGCATTTTAGCACTTAGAAATTTTATTTCTTTCCATTGCAGGGGATTCTGCATATAGCCTGAAAAACAATATGTGTTTAGAAGCTCTCAAAATGAATATCATTTTAAGGTAAATATTTGTTTAGAAATATAAACAGTGATATAAAACTGTAGAAAGAGCATTCTGCACCAAATTTTTCATCGAGAGGATGTTTTTTCAGTCTGGACAGGATGTGCTGTGTTTTCGTTAAAACAACTGCAGGAGATAACATTAACATGACTAAAAGCCAAAATTGGACAAAATTGGACAAAATTTGAGCTTCTACTACAGACTGTTGTTTTGTTAGTAGTTAGCTATTCATCAGAAAAAAAAGAAAAAGGAAATGGAAATTAAAAAAAACCACAAAACAACAACAAGTCCCAGGAATAAACTTAATTGGGCAAATCAAGCATGTATTTGATGCGGTCCTGGCCCAGTCCAAACCAGTACAGTATTAAAATACCACCAATTGTCTTAGAAAAGATGCAAACAAGCTTATGTGTACAGAACTACTGATTTCTTTGAAACCACTACTTATATATCTCTTTAAGCATTAAGCATATGATCTGTATTTAAAGGAAGATTTGAGCTGATTCAGGCCTTAGCTTGAACCTACCAAATACTTATTTGGGGAATCTGTAAGTACTGGTCAAAAAAAACCCCACAGAAGATGCGCTCTCCGACTGTTTGCTGAGCATTGCTCTCTGGTTCCAGCTGCATAATATTACCTAGAAGACCAAGCTCAGATTAACCTGCACAACCACTGGAAAACTGGAGCTTCTTATGTTTAAGAACCCAACCAGCCTAGACAAAATTGTATGGAGCCTGCAATATGCTCTGTGTCACAATATGCTCTTCCACTGGGAGGACTCTGGTACGAATTCAGTGACGTGTCAAGTGCAGAAGTTTGTAGCAAGTAACCTTTCCCAGAGCCTAACTTCATTCAAGTCCCTACATCACACAAAGCCTGAAAGTGCTGAAAACCAAATGTTTACCTCCTAAGCAATTACCCATCCTACATGATATGGACATTTCACATCTTTTACACACAGTGAATTGCAGTGTAATTCACAGAACCATTGAAGACTGCTAGAGAGAGCCTCTGCCCCTGTTCAGACAGAGTTGCCTACAGCAGGCTGCCCAAGACCATGCCCCATCAGGTTTTGAGTATCTCCACAGACAGAGACTTTACAAAATCTTTTCCAGTATCTGATCACCCTAAGAGAGAAAAAGCTTTTTCTTTTATCCAGATGGAACTTTGTGGAGTTTTTATTTCTGCCCATTGCCTCTTGTATCAGGAGGCACTCCTCCACCAGCCTCATTCTCTCTAATTAGGCATTTATATAGAGTGATAAAATTGCCCCTGACCTGAGCCTTCCTGTCTCCAGGCTCAACATCATCAGCTTGGTCAGAACAATATTTTTTGGATTGCTATTTTCAAATTTTAACATTATGTCCTACGTTGTCTCATTATCCACCTTCTTTTGATGTGGCACTGCCTTGTCCTCAGGAAAAGTGAGGTGTTTTTTTGTTTGCTTTTTAAGGAATGGATTAAAAAAAATTATAATATTTTTTCATTACTTAAAGGGAAAGACTTGTCTTTAAACAACTATGCTAATAACAGAAGACTCTAAATCATGCAATTAACAAGTATTAAAGCTTTTTTCCTTAACAAATAATCTGATATTGTTCTCTTGAGGTTTCTTCCTTCTTTTTATCCCTTAAATGCAAACAGCAAGCTGTTTACAAAGTCATTAAGATTAAATATTTACTGAAGAAAAATAAATATATTTCAACAAGTAATAATTAGATTTGGTGCTGTTTTCTGCTGTAGAGCACGTACCTTTAGATACCAAAATTTTGTTGGACTTCAGCGGCAGTGAAAGGCTGGGAATGTAATGTGTACAGCATTTGCTGTATTTTCAGAGGGATAACTAGAGTCATGCAGCCTCCTTGAACAAGGAACAAACATATGATCTATCATGTTATACTTGATACAATTTACTCCCCTCATAGGATAGCAAAGGATAAGACCACCAGTTAAATCAATGGTGGCTTCAGATCATGACATAAAAATTATCACATCATCAATAAAGATTCACCATATCATAAAATAAAGATCTGATGCAGCTCAATCACTGGATTTACTACAGCAGATCTTTATTTCATGAGGAAGATTCATATGAATGAAGCAATTGCTCCTACGCAGGTTGTCTGGGCTGAACAAGGAGGACATGACCCATCTGGGAGGTTTGTCACACCTCCCAGAGGCTGGAAAGCCCAAGGCACTCCTTGGTCAGCTGACAGTACAAAGCCTGGCTTCTGGGGCCTTGGCTCACACAGATTCACTTGCACCTCTGGTGCTAAAGGCAATCCACACCCCAACCTTCTCCTCCATTGGGCACTTCCAAACCAACCTACCCCTGTTGGGGAAGCTCAGGCACATATCACAACTGCGAGACCTTCATCTTCTTGTCTAAGTCAGTGATGGGTTTAAAACACTCCTGAATAAGGAGACAGCAACAGGGAGTGATTGAAAACCTTTGTTTACCTAACATATCTGGATAAAATCAGCCAAACTATAAGAAAGTAAGGACAGAGAAGGTAGCTACAGCTGACATGCTAATAAAAATTCTCTTTGACAATACAGATATCCAGCAAACAAAAGAAAGCAATCCTGAAGAACTAGCAATCCACGGTATTTTAACTTCAGTTGCTCTCCATGCCTTAGAAAAACAATTTTAAGACCTTACCCTAGAACTCTCTGCATGGAAGTAAGGCACTGTCTTAGCACCACAGAACTCCAGGAAACAGGCTAAGAAAGAATCACTTTTTCCTTGAAACACCTGAAGACTGCAAGGTAGAAACACAACAGTGTCACAACTGTCTTGTTTCAAATGCATGTTTACAAGTTTCAGGGGATGAGTGGAAGGACGAAGGGGCAGCAGAGACAGCTTGTGATGAATTGACTGCAATCCTCATTCCCTGTCCCCTGTGCTGCTGCAGGGCAGGGAGGGGTAGGTAGAGAACATTAGGAGTGAAGTTGAGCCCGGGAAGAAGGGGAGGGGGGTAAGATGGTTTTAAGAACTGGTTTATTTTTAATTACCCATCTCTGATTTGCTTGGTAATAAGCTAATTTCCCCAAGTGGTGTCTCTTTTGCTAGTTACAGTAATCACTGAGTGATCCCCCCTGCCCTTGCCTCAACCCACGAGCCTTCTGTCGTATTCTCTCTCCCCTGACAGCTGAGGGGGAGAGTGACAGACCAACTTTGGTGGGCACCTGCTGTCCAGCTGAGGCCAACATCACAGCAACACAGGTACCAGTTGTGCGCTATGCCCTCAACAGCAACACCTCCACACACCAAAGCAGTCCACAATATTATTTGTGATCATTAATAATCAGGAGCCAGGATCTCTTTGTCCCAGAAAGTCCAATCAATTCACCATTTGCAAATCAAACTCAAGCCCACTCAATAAACCTATGAATTGACTTTTTTGTGTGTTACCATTGCCTATTACAGAAAAAAGGGTAATAAGCAAAAAAAATATGTTGCATTTAGTGAACCACTCAAAAAGACTGGTTCTGTCAATTTCAAAAGATGCAACATTCATTCACTGCATTTAACACAGAAAATGTCTCATTTCCAATTAAAAAACATTGCCTAAGACTTCAGGTGTTTTTCAACAAATATTAGAAATAAAAAAAATAGTGCATATTAAGGTAATCTGTTAAGAGTACTTATGTTTTTCCAGGTGTTTAGTGTGATTGGAATACTACATATTTGCATAACTTTTGGATTTTCTAGACATTAAAAGAGAAGAAAACAGAAAGGGAAGCCTGTGATTTATCAAGTGGTTTTTCAACAAGGAAGAGCAATTTTCCTTTACAAGCCATCTGTACAGCTCACCATGTAAATAATTTTCTGTTCAAGACAACAAAATCATATTTTACTTGTGGATTTAACATACACAGCACAGTCCCTCCTCTATTATGTTGCACCACCAGAGGACTCATTAAGAATTACCAATTAACACAACAGCTACAGTAGCAGGCACAATAATGAAAGCACATTTACATCTTAAAAGTTTGTTTTCTTTCCTCTGTTTTTAGCCATTTTCAGGGAGGAGTGGACAACATACTTGTATATAGTTTATGGATGTTTCTACCACAAGGTTTCTCATAAAGACAAATTGTGATCACCTTCCAATGGCACCTCACGAAATCTCCTGAGTCTTTATTTATTTATATGGAATCCATCACTGTGAAGTCTAGGAGCACAAACAGATTAAATACACTCCCTGTGTGCACCAAGGCTGCTGTCATTGACATTGCCCAAGAAAGAAACTCTAGATTGTATTTTTTTTATCCCCTCAAACCTGAGCACAGCAGGGAAAGTGTGAACTGAGATTTCCTTCCTGAGACTAAACCACACTATTTACTGAGCATCCATCACAGGCCAACTGATGGATGCTTAAGCTGTGGAGAACACAGCAAAGCTTCAAACCTTTAATTTCCTTAACACCTTGATACGCAGTGCTTGGAAGACAGAAAGTCCCCAAAAAGCTGCTTGGAAAAGAAAATTTTAGCTGAAAGCAGTTTACCATTTGTAAACTGCAAATATATAGTTGGGTTTTTTCCCAAATATAAATATCTGCTTTCTCCTGTAATTTTGTTGGCATGGGTGCCCTCTACCAAAACACTTGTAATTGATGCATTTCATTTTAATGGTCTGAGATTCAACAGTGCAGTTTCAATGCTGCCAACCCAGCATCACTGTGACACAAACAGAGCAGCCCAGGAGATCACGAATCCATGGAGAAAAAGGAAGAAAAGATTACTTTCCATGGAATTCTTCTGCATAGAGTATAAATTAGCATACTGATAAAGCAGTCGGGTCAGAGATTCCTCTCTATTATATTTTTCTGTTACAGGGAAATTCAAGGATATGTTGTTCCATGTATGATAAATTGTCTTCTGTGGGCATTTCATTTTCACAGATAAATACTAAAAAAACTTACCCCTTTCAATAACCTGGCAAGAAATTGCCTAATAATTAGGTAGCACGATTTATGTTTAATAGCCTGTGGGATTTAGGGCTTTCACCTTCTCTAAAACTGTCACACCTGTGCCCTTTTAGCATTACATAGTAGCCTAGTTTTATCATTAGGGTCTGGAGATTAATATTAATGAGACAGATTCTCACTGGAGGCACACTAACTTACATGACTTTATTTTAAATTTTTGAGTGCAACTTATAGTGAGAATTTACCTTTATTACTATTATTTTTTAAGAGCTTTCAGGTTCTGTCTCATCTCAAATAATGTCAGAAATAATTCAACCTTGATTAAAGCCAGGAAAATAGTAATCAGAATATCAGAATTTATATTAAAAAGTGATTTCCGAGTCTCTAATCCTTTTCTCTTTGACAACAGATGAGCTGGTTTTGACTCAGGTAGACAAGCCTTGAGTAAGTAAATGATTTGTAAATACGGGGGTTGAGGAAGCATACTACTTACGATTATCAGAATTCCTAATTCAGGCAGCCTTGTAAGAGGATTGTGATTACACAGTAAAAAATTATTTTTCCTGTTATCTAAAGCAAGGAGATGGAATCTGGCTTTGCAGAATGGGTTTTCTGACTGCCTCATAAGGAAGGAATTATGATGCAATTCAAGATGTAAAATTTCAGTCACCTTTCAGGGTTTCTCCAGGAACGCAATATAAAACAGGAAAATTTGCTTTGCTGAGAAGAAAAATCCACTGTGGAACAGCAGCGTATTAATGATATATGTACAGTAATGATTCCATTGTTGAATCCAAACACACAGATCAAATACACAGGGACATTTAGATACTGCCTCTGTAGCAAAATTAAGGTGTTCTTTTTTGAGGGCTGGGGAGGGTTTTTAGTCACAGGATATGCAAAAGTAGGCTTGCACAATCCTATCAGATCTTCTCCAAGTTACTTTCAAATTTTCCGGTATATTTTAGTTTTATTTGACAACAGAACTGTGGTCTGGAAGACATCGAATTTTAGCAAGTTACAGGAAAATTAGAGGCTGGGTAAAACAAGGGGAATATAAAAATTGTCCCTCTGAGGGAACATCAGCACCCTGATCCAGTGCTCTGACTGGACACAGGGCATCTTGCCTCCTAGGTGATCTGGAAGAGACACAGAATGCAATAAATGAAACAAAGAGCAGTTTAGGACCTAAACTTCAAAAAAAATTTTTTTTTAAAAAACTTTTAAGATTTTTTTGCAGATAAAAGCTGAGCTTCTAGACAACATAGCAAAAATTATGAGACAGCTTAATTCTGCAGCTGTGCATTGACAAAGTTCTGAAATACAGCAGCTCACTGTCCTACTGAAAGTTGTTCTTATCTGCATGATTCTCAAAGTAAATATACCACAGCTGATGCCAACCTAAAACAGTTGGCATTTCCCAGATCATTCACGTGCTCAAACACTTAGAAAAAAACAACCAACCAAACACAACCAACCAAAAAAACCTCAAAAAATTGCTTAAGCAGGTTCTGAGAATGCTCCTTTTTTCTATGTAAGGAGAAAGTTCACCAAATTAGCTCCCTAACATAAGTAAGGCTCCTAAATTTGGGGAAGACCTCAGTTAAATATAATTTGCATTTTTTATTTATTCTTTAATAATGACCCAAACTCAATTATTTCCTCCTGCATAGATTTCTATACTTTGAAAAAAGTAGAATATGTCAAATACATTTAGAAGCGTACAGCAATTTTGCAAAGAGCTTCATTATTGGCCAAAGGTGACAGGATACAACAGCCCTGCTCTGAATGCAGGTTATTGCATTACCAATGTAGCTACACCGGATTGTTTTGCATTATGCCCCAGTGGAACCACAATGAAAAATTAGCTGTTCCACATTACAAATTATCTTGTTTTCAGCTACAGCAGGTAATGGCATTTCAAGGTGCACTTACAGCACACGAGAGGAGGGAGGAAAAAAAATTAGGCCTGCATACTTCACAATCTTGTTCTTTCTCTGGATTCCATGACAGCATTTGTAAATAATTCAGATTTTCTCTCTTATTTTGCAAAATAATAAAACTACTTAAGAGCTAAGAAGCAATTTAATTTTAAATTTTTGTTTAGTACATATTTTACAGCATCCACCAGAGAGCCTCACAGACAGAAGAGCAGCTAGGGCAGGCAGTCTTCCCTTGGGGGATGCATGAAAGTGCCAGGGGACAGCAGAGCTGGCTGACCATGAGCAGCCTGCAGTAAGGGGATTTGAAGGAGAGCCCTCCAAAGAGCTCCACAGCTGCAGGAGAGTCTGTGCCTTCCTGGGACACACACAGGTCCAAGGGTGAAAGCAACACGCTCCCTTCTGCAGTCTGCCTCTATCCCATGGACAGCAACCTGTAGCTGCCAACAAAGGCTAAATAAACTTAATGCCTTTAACCTTCTTCCCTTGCAAACAACTACTATTTGTTATATACCACTTTTATTATGACTGCTATTAATCTGCATTTTTCTGTCTGCTTTGCCTCAGACCATTTGAGTTTGAAATCCTCTTCCAAGGAAAAGACCAAAGAGGGAGGAAAAAATCCCAGTGCATCTCTTTCTATGTATTCATCACACACCTTGGTCTTGCAAGGCAAATCAAGGCAAAATTGTCCCAAAACTGGTGTGCTTTTTTTCCATATTCATGGCGCTGAATATTCATATTCCAGCCATAGTCTTTTATTACTTGTAACCTTTTTCTTCATAAATATTCTTAGATAGGATATATGCATACACTTGTAAATACTTATTCCTTATTCCATTAAAAAAGTGCAAAAATAAATATAATCCTCATAGCATCGATATTTTTGTTTGTTGGTAGGACTTCTGACAGTTTGACATTCATTCCTCACTTATCTCAGAACATACAGCAGCTTAGAAGCATTTTGCGTCTGAGACACTACAAAAGACATTGTAAAAGAGATTTGAAAAGTTTTTCTCTACTAGAAAAAATATATATAAATTATTTCCAGACATTTCTATTTTTGGATAGGCAGAGAATGGATTGAGAGCACACCTGAGGAGAAAGGCTTGGGAATGTTGGTTGACAAGAAGCTCAGTATGGCAGCGTGCAATTGTAGCCCAGAAAGCAACAGCAACCTGGGCTGCATCCAAAGCAGAGTGGCCAGCGGGGCGAGGGAGGGGATTTTGCCCCTCTGCTCTGCTCTGGTGAGAGCCCACCTGCAGTGCTGCAGCCAGCTCTGGGGTCCCAGCACAGGAAGGACATGGGCTCTTTTGGGGCAAGTCCAGAGGAGGGACACCAAGATGTCAGAGGGCTGAAGCACCTCTCCTATGGAAACAGGCTGAGAGAGTTGGGGTTGTTCAGCCTGGAGAAGAGAAGGCTCCAGGGAGAACTTACAGCACCTTCCAGTACGTAAAGGGGGGCCTGTAGAGACCTGGAAAGGGACTTCTTGCATGGGCATGTAGTGACAGAACAAGGAGTAATGGCTTTACACAGAAAGAGGGTCAGTTTAGATTAGATATTAGGGAGAAAGTCTTCACCATGAGAGATGTGAGACAGTGAAACAGGTTTCCCAGAGAAGTTGTGGATGCCCCATCCCATGAAGTGTTCAAGGCCAGACTGGATGGGACTTTGGGCAACCTGGTCTATGTCCCTGACCATAGCAGGGGGGTTGGAGCTAGATGTCCTTTAAGATCCCTTCCACTCTCATTTAAAATTTGATTGTAGTGCCTCTGAAACTTGAGGGATAAAAAAACCAGAGCTGGTATTCAAGCATAAATGAAGAGTTTAGTCTTCCCATTAACACATGGCATGCATTTGCATAATCAGGGAGATTAATCCTAAATTCACAGTCTTATTTTGTCTAACCAACACCCAGCTATAGTTCCTCAAACAAAACAAAAATCAAACATAGACACACAAACAAAAAGCCCAACACAAAACCACAGAAAACCAAAACAAACCAAAAGAAAACCACAAAACAAAAAAACACATAAAACCCACTGAAAGCAACATGGTTTTGATGCTCCAGTAAGTAAACTATAAAGTGAATCCTCCACTCTGGTTTGTTACATTCAAATTCCCACAACATCCTCTCTTTGAAGATAAGGGGCAGATGGCTATCCTTTTCTCTTGCCCATGTGTCACATACCATGACTAAATGCTAGATTTGACCAAATTCAGCAGACCCAGGCATTGCTGAAGGCTTTTCTCTCTCTACCCCCACACCCAGAAGGCACGACTACAAGGGATAAAGGAGCACAGCACCAACACAGCTCAGCTCACATCACAGGATTGGCACATCAGAACACAGCTAGAAAAGCATGGTGCAGTTGTGTGGGATGGGATAACAAGGATAACAGCCAGCATTAGGGGATATGCTTTGACAGGACATGAATGACAGAAAAATATGAGAGAAACAGAACTGTACAAGCAGAAAAAAATTATTAAAATCCCAAAGATAGAATTAGAGGAACAAAAAATTACCAGAAGCCTGAAAATAGAGAATGAGAAGGAAAGAATACATAGCCTTCAATATTTTAATGTTGCATTTGCATGCGAATAGGGAAATGGGATACCACAAAATACGAGAAATATGAAGATGCAGAGCAAAAGAACAATGAAGGACAGGGAAAAGCACAGCAGCAGTGAGAAAAAAAATCAAAAGCAAGAGATTATAATGTTCACAGGTACCAAGGCTTAGAAATTCCCTCCTTTAAAGAAAATACTGAGGCATCAAAACCTCTTTACTTTGCATGCTGAAATCAGTTTGGCAGTAACATGGTTCAAAACTACCAGTTCATAAAAATATGCTACAGTATCACATAAGAACCTTTCTGAACTTTTGATTCTTGAAGATGCAGATGTGTTAATAGAAGCAGGCTTGGATAACTCTCACAAATGTTTGTGGCATGCCTGGTAGCATTAAAAATGAGAGGCAGATTCAGCAGTTTCCTTCCTGAAGCCACAGAATAAAAACCTTTTTATCCCAGATTTCTAAAACCCTGTAGCAGCTCCCTGGTCCTGCAGAGCTCCAACTGGCATCTGGAAGCCAGGAAATACAAGTTTCTGTAAGCATGGACCTACATGGACCTAGCACCCCCATAAATGACAAGTCAATTAGAAAAGCTAAAGAAACCCAGGAGCTGAATTCTGCAAGCAGAGAAACTGACAGGGATGGCAACACCTTGGACACTACACCTCTGATTAGCAGAAAATTGTCACTATTAAAACCAAAATATATGTAATTCATCCTAAAATCTCGATATTGGGTATATTCATGTTCAGAGTGGTAGAAAAGTAGTTCTTTGTAACCACTTTAGAATAAATCTTTTTTATCCTTTTTTTTTTTTTCAAATTTCCTTTCCTCCACTGCTTTTTCTCACAGAAAGAAGTATTTGCTTAATACAAAAAACATAAATCAATCTTTTCATTCCAAGATTCTGGCAGTTGGGTAGGAATGAAGGCACCCAATGTCTGAAACAGGAAAAGAATCTGAAGGACTGGCCAGCTATAAATCACGTGAAGGAACCCAGGGTGGGCTGCAATTTCGCTCTGGCATTTCACACTTAGCAGACAGCCCATTTATGTGCAGAGAATGAACTTTCTTAATGTGGCTGGGCTGGTCCGTCCTCCCTCTGACTCTGCTGTGGATGGGGCCAGGGGTTAAATACTGCACTAGAACAGTGCAGCATTAAGCACGATTTCTGCCACACTGAGACAAATACTTTTAGAATACCTTCTAGTCATTAAACAGACCATAAAGCAGCATGCCTTACCGTTTCTGGCTTAGGGTTCCTGTGCACATTTCAATAATAAATTATGCTACATGCAAAAGCCAAATTTATAAATCAAATCTTACCAGTATCTTAACTAGTATAAGAAATTACAGCTATTAAAAGCTCAGGGAATTGCAACTGCTGCTTTTTTATCCTTATGGTTACAATTATTATACTTTAAAAGTATATATAGGGTATTTAAGAACCATAGACTGAACGGAAGTGAGGCTATAAGGAGACAAATAGAAAAAAAATAATAGTTATAACATTGCTAAAAAAGTAATTGTAATCTAACCTAAATTCAACAAAAACGTACTTTGTCACAGTAAATTTTTTATTGCATAAGATCCATTGGAAATTAAATTGAAGATATTAAAATACTTTATATTTTTCTAGTTTTTCTAATTTAATATTTTCTGCAACTGACTCCAAAATTCCTCATTTCCTAATTTCCAGTTATTTTTCTCACAGAGCAACTGCATTAGCACCATTTTTTGTTCTTGGTATTTACCCTTCACTTCAATGGCATCCTAAAGTGAACCTTTTTTCTAGGAGACTTTAAAGATTTTTTTTTTCTTTAAATAAGCAATCCACATAAATAAAGCATCTTCTCTTAAATTTAAAATTTAAATAAAATTAGGAGCTTTTAACAGGCAAGGAAGTACTCAGGTTCCTTTTTTTGACTCATCCATATCTGTAAGTTTAAATCATATTAAACATTAAACATAGCTATATTATTTAGCACTGATGTTTGCCTGAAACCATCAATTAACATTAATCTTGTTCAGCTACTCTATAGTGGATCAATCCTTCATTTCAGTTTAACTTTGTAAAGGAGTAGAGTTCAAGCTTGCAATAGAATTACACAAGATAGTATCTCTTTGCCATAAATATAGCGAGGGCTAGAAACACAACCTATTACAGCTGATGAATGTCTCTTGATGTTAAGATTTCTTCCCTCCTGACTTGTATTGCCCAGTCATAAGTGAGGATGATGTTAATAGAGCTTTATTAAAACATATAGGAACTCATAAATGTACAGCAACTGTTACAGAATAACACTATCTGAATGGAAACAGCAGTCCTGTAATAAAAGAGGAAATAAAAGAGTTGCTGAAACATTTGCAGTGGCATCCTCACTCAGGATTACAGATCGGGCTGCTCAGCAGGACTGCACAGTCTCACCATTCTGAGAGGGCCTCCTGGTGTAACCTTGTAGCAGACCCAGCTTACAGCACTGTGGCAGCAGGTCTCAACTGATTGTCTCTCTCACGCTCTTGTGCTTGCTCTAAAGAACAGGAGTCTCATAAGAATTGCTCACCTCCTCTAAACCCTATAGCCTAAGCCCAAATTTCCTGGTGGGGGATACAAGGTCTTAACAGAGTGCTACAAGTGCATGAAAAGTTGGACGTTAAATGAAAGAAGAAAATTAAATACAGTTTCTGACTTAACTGCCTGTATTTCATGCAGAGACACAACACCAGGTGATTAATAGATTTTTGCTGCTGTTGCAGAGTGACAGAGAACCACATTGAGCTGCACTGTTGGGAGTCTCTGCTTCTCAACAAATTCATCTTTTCAGGGATAAGGCTTCTCAACACCTTCTGAAGCTAAATGTGACCCCCATGTCTCCTCCATGTATCTTCTATGCTAAATATGCATCTAAAAGCAGAGAAATTACCGTGTGCAAGACCTCTTAAATGAACTGAGCACAGCAAGTCAGAAGTCAAGGCCCCACCAGAAAAAGAAGAAGAAAAGGAGAAGGGTCTGCTTTCAAAACTTGGATGGAGTCTTTACTTCTTTGAAAATCAGTCCTTCACAGCTCCTATCTGCTGACAGCAGGTACAATTTCCCACCTCCAAGGTGGCCGTGAGCCCCCAGCCACAGTCCTCCAGGCCCCATGCTGCACCCAAAGCCATTCTTGGGGGATCTCTTTCCCAAATGAGCCACATCCTACAGTGACATTAATAATAAAATAAAAAAATGAAAAGAGAGGGTGATGCAACACATTATACATCTAATCCAAGTGTTCCTCGAAAGCAAATCTTTCCCTTCATTTCAAAGCCAAACTGTAATCCAACCAGAAGCTAAACCCCAAACCCGTGTTCCCTCAACTCATTTCCTGCTCTGAATAAGAGCAGCAGTCAGAAAGAGTACCACACACAAGAACACACACGAGTTGAAACCCCAATATACACTTAGAAACTGCTTTAAGGAGACTTATTAAGAACTACTACAACCACTGCAGGTGTACCAAAGCCAAGGTGGCCTCTACAGGCACAGCAGACCACATGCTTTGGGAAGTGTGCTACTCAACACCAAATCCACAGACATTTTAGTCAGCTAATGTGGTTTCTTGGAACAGCTATTCTCTTCAGTCTAATCAAATACCATCATAGAGGGAGTTGATATATCTGGGGAGAGTTTACCTTTTAGCTGTCAATCACACCCGTTAAGTCTCCAAGAAACTGCTCGGTGTTTCACAGTGGGTGTGTGTGGCTGGCATGCAGCCTGAACTTCAGGCCCTGCCCGGTACAATAACAACAGGTTTTAGAGCATCTAGTTTTGCACAAATGCCACACTGTAGCTATGGGAAATCTATCACCACCCAGGGAATATGAAAGTAAGCAACATCGATCCTTAGTCAACTTAGTGCTCAACTCTTGAATGCATCAGGAAGCTCTTATTGACAACAAAGCAGACAGTTACCGTGCCCAAAAACACCTTAGAATTTGGCCTAGAGATCTTACAGCAACATGATTTTCTGGGGTTTGTCAGATACTAGAGCTCAGCAGAGTATTTTATGGCATTCTGAGATACTCACAACTTTGATAATCCTGGTATTGCGTATTCAGGCTATTGTTACAGCAAAGCATATAATAAATTACAAGATACCTAATTTCTTGGTAACTATCATTTACTAGTCCCTGTTGCTTTTAACAGTGTATTTTGGTTAGGTGTAAAAAGCATTGTTTATCACTATGTTCTACCATAAACTAATTCCTTTTCCAACCAAACATATGTATGGACAGAAGAAAGAAGGAGCAGAAAACTTTGTGTTGGCATAACCATTGTCTCAGCAATGCTAAAATCAGCACAGCATCTTAGAATAAGAGTGATCTTTGACATCAAATGAAATTGTCTCAAATGCATCAAAACGATAAACCTACTTTTAACATTAGAAAACTGAAAAATTAAATAAACCAGTTTTTGAAACCAGTTTCAGAGGGCACCTTTGAAATTAAAATCTCCAGTTTCAACCTCTATACTATGCAAAATGGTAGCAATAAGAAAAAACAAATAAAAAAGAGAACAGAGTTAATATAGACAGAGATTAATATGATGAGTCTATACCATTCTCTTAGAAGAAATGACACTGCACAAATCTACCAGACTTCTTCAAAGAAATCATTTAACCTATAGACTGGATGACTATAATTTAGCTTTCAGCCTACCTGAATTTCCAAGAAAGGCTTTTACAAAACTCTTCACCAAAATCTCTCCCTTCAAGAACCTGAGACTTCATCAAGTAAGAGGAAAAACCCCATTTCAGATTATGAAGTAGTTAAAAGATACAAAATTACTGTAAAAATGGTTGCTTTGCATAATGGGGAAAGCTCCTGTGGAGTCTCACGTGCATCTGTGCTTAAAACTACACTGTGCAAATGGAGAAGAGCTCACAAAGTCTAATGGCAATAAAAAATTAGTCAGAAAAATTAAGTCCTACACTGATCACAAAGACCTGTGAAAGTTCTATAATGAGCAACTGAAAAATAAACTAGAAGCTGACATTCAACTTTGATAAACACAGAGCAACACAGTTATAAAAATAACCTCAACAACACAAACACAATACAGTGCTTTAGAGTCCAAATCCTGACACTCTTCGGAACAGACATTTTCCTGCTTTGTTTAAAGTTCTCTGAAAATACCATCAGTTGAAAGCCAAGCAGCAGTGAAAATGGCAAATTAAACGGTAGATGCTATTAGAAATAGAACAGATAAAACCAGAAAAACATCAATGTGACAAGTAACTTCATAGAGAATCCAGTTCTCCAGCACAGCATGCAGCCGTGGCCACCTGCTTTCAAAGTGAATGTAACAGAACTGGAAACATTACAGAGAAGAGCAATGCCATGCATGGAAGTTAGGCAGCTATGTCTCTATTGAGAGAAGTTCAACAGACTCACATTGGAAAAGCCATCTGAAATATGAGAAAAATTACACATGGAACATATCATGAACAAATACTCATTTTCTAACATATGAGAAATATGATGCAGAATAGAAAGAGGCCTGTCAGTCTCACTTCAGTGCCGAGTAAAATTATGGAAAAGATTATTCTGGGAGGTATTAAAACACACCTAGAGGACAATGTAGTTATCAGTCACAGCCAGCATGCCTTCATGAGAAAAAGTCCTGCTTGTTGAACCTGATTTCCTTCTACAACAGGGCAACCCATCCAGCTGACCAAGGAAAGCCAGTAGATATAATGTTTTTGGACTTCAGCAAAACTTTGGACACTGTCTCTCACAGGGTCCTTCTGGACAAAATGTCCAGCATTCAGCTGGATAAACACATCATGCAATAGGTGAGAAAATGGCTCATGGGTCGGGTGCAAAGAATTATAGGGAATGGGGTGACATTACACTGCTGGGATGGGGTTCCACAGGGCTCCATCCTTGGCCATGCGCTCTTCAACATCTTCATTAACAACTTGGATGCAGGACTCAAAGGGTACTAAGTTCAATGATGACACTAAATTGGGAGAAGCTGTCGACTTCCTCAAGAGCAAAGAGGTCCTGCAGAGAGACCTTGACAGAGTAGAGAGATGGGTGATCACAAACCATATAAAGTTTAACATGGGCAAATGCTGGATTCTGTAGCTGGCATGGGACAACCCTGGTTGTCCATATAGACAAAGGAACGAGAGGCTGGAGAGTAGCACTCGGGAAAGGGACCTGGAGGGTCCTGGTTGACCTGATGGCAAGTTGACTATGAGACAACAATGTGCCCTGGCATCTGTGTCCTGGGGGGCATCAGGCACAGCATCACCAGCCGGGCAAGGGAGGGGATTGACCTGCCCTACTCTGCACTGGGGCAGCCTCACCTTGAGTGCTGGGGACAGTTTTGGGTAAAACAATATAAGAAAGACATTAAGCAATTAGACAACACCCAAAACAGGGCAACGAAGACGGTGAAGGGCCTTGAGGGGAAGCCGTATGAGGAGTGGCTGAGGCCATTTGGTCTTCAGCCTGGAGGAGACTGCATTGCAGTTGACAATTTTGTCGTGAGGGGAAGTGGAGGTACAGATACAGATCTCTTCACTCCTGTGACCAGTGACAGGACTCAAGGAAACAGCATGAAGCTGAGTTAGGAGAGGTTTAGGGTGGATATCAGGAAAAGGTTGTTTACCCACAGGATGGTTGGGCACTGGAACAGGCTCCCCAGGGAAGTGGTCACAGCACCAAGGCCAACAAGAAGCATCTGGACAATGCTCTCAGGCATGTGGCGTGATTCTTGGAGTGTCCTGTGCAGGGCCAGAAATTGTACTCAATGATCCTTGTGAGTCCTGTCCAAGTCAGCACATTCTCTACTTCTCTATACTTGACAACAACAGAATTTTGACAATAAATTTAACTCCAGATAAAGTGTAATCGCATTACAGACTGTATTTCTGTAGGATGCTGTAGAAAACAAAAATGGAAACAAATGTTTAAGTGGAAAAAAAATAAACTTAGAACTCAAGCAAATCCAGATTCAAGTCTGCTTGG
The DNA here is from genome assembly GCA_013390045.1 of Picathartes gymnocephalus. Taxonomy (NCBI): domain Eukaryota; kingdom Metazoa; phylum Chordata; class Aves; order Passeriformes; family Picathartidae; genus Picathartes; species Picathartes gymnocephalus. Next base: position 13,736 of record WEKY01021037.1, on the reverse strand, counting down.
AAAGACTTAAACTACAGCATACTGCATTTTGGAAAGCTACCTTAGAAGGAAGGCAATTTTCTATTTGTACTTAAGTATTTATTTCTGGTCACTATCTGACAAATAAGTGGGCTAGATGAATTTTGGCTTGACCTAGCACAGCTGTTGTTTTGTTCCAATTGCCCCATCCTTGTCCCAGTGAATCCACCCATCCTACTTCAGGGTAGAGAAAAAGAGAGCTTATCAGCTTCCTTGTCTTGACCTCTGCTCTTTTGTCTCACCAGTGGTTCCCAAAAGGGCACAGGAAAATCCCCATGTAAACCACAGAGATGAACGCTACGGAAGAAGAATAAATGCCCACACTATCCTCTGACCTGTTCCATGCTCTAAGCTGCTTTTCTGTTTACTTTATAATACAACTGCCATCACTACGGGCATTAACTCCACCTTTGCTGACACTTGCAGACAGGACCCACAATTCATGGCCACAAACGGCAGTCTCCATGAACAAGTTCAGAAAATTGTGCTCATCTTTCTCCAAACATCAAAAGCCCAGAGACACAAGTATGCTGGCCATTTAGGATGTTGGAGAATTGATTCTTCCAATGAAAGAAGCACCTCTCCCATCGCATTTATGTGTTTCAGTGTGGTTTAAAAATTTTCAGTCAAATCATTGGATATAAACTCTTCTTTGAAAAAGGTAAAGTACCTGTAAATGACAGGACACTTGAGAATTATTCCAGTTCCACCATTATCAATAGCATATATAGATAGTTTCTTTTGTAGGGCTGGCACACAAAACAAAGTAAAAAATGTAAAAGAAAGGCTACAAAATACAAACAAGAAGCAACTCCACTCCTATTTGCCTGCATTTTCTATAATTTGTTATCTGTGAGGAAAGTAGGTACTTCACAATCCCATCTACTGAAGTACAAGCAAGGGGCAAAGCGACAGAAGCAGATGTGAGAGCGGAAAAGCTCTCTGTGGTATCTTATGGCAGGCTCTGTCTACCATGCATGCCCAAACTCTTTGTATCTTGTTTCTAACTAAGTTTACCTCTGGACAATGCTGTTGTTCTTCTGTATACACAAATGCATAGGCCAAGCATAACAACCTTTTAAGGTATCCTTCAGACTACATACACAAATTATCACTTATACTGACACAACTTTTCAAAAACTTTAGTCCCACATAAAGGACAGAAACCGAATTTTTTTTAAGTAATTTTGTAGCTTTATAGTACCCATGTAAGATTTAAGTAATAACTTACAAAAACTCTACAGGGCATGGTGGTATCAAGGGAAGCCATGTTATTTGTATCACCCTCTAGAAGGTGGCTGTCTTTCCATATCACAGCATGATTCACTGTAGTCAGTAGGATGGCAAAGAGAAAACACAAGCATAAAAAGGGCATCAAGGAAAGCAGTAGGCCAAACAAAAGGCTTAGGATGATGTTCCCTTTAACATTATCAGTAAAACCTTCAGTAGAAACTACATCATTGATTATAACTGGAGTTGGAGAACTGCTGTACTTGACGATCCTTAGAAAAAGGCTCTGAAGTGATGTACCAATGAAGTTTCAATCAGTCACATAAAAAAGCAATTATTTGGTAACTACCCTGAAATAGCTAACACAGTCAACAATATCATATTAAAAATAAGCAAAATTCATAAACAATCTAACTTAAAAATACTGAATCAATTTGACAGTTAAATCAAATATTTTTTAATAATGAAAATCATTGCACTCTTTGGAGCGAATGGATAACATTTTCATCTTTTGTGTATCTTAGCATTAATGTTCTAATTTATAACTGATTCTAAAATTCATGGACTAAAGCAGTATCTCAAATATAATAAATGTTTTAAAACACATTCTGTTAGTAATCCATCATTTCATCTTGATATAGCAAATAAATATGCTTAGAGAGAGAGTTTGTATTTTCTCCCATCAAAACTATATAATCTTCAAGAAAGACATTCTAAATTGAGGAAGGTCATCAATCTGCATTTTAATAAATGTTATCAATCTAAGAAGCTATGAAAATTACAAAAAAAACCAAAACAAAACAGGAAAACTTCCTAATACTGAGGAAAAACAATAGTAAAAAAACTGCATTAGTAACTTATGACTTGACCTTTGGAAATATAAGTAAATGATCCCTTTTCCCCTTCACAGGTTATATACTAGTTTTCTTCTCTGGAAACTGCAGCAGAGCTTAAATCTATAAAAGAACCTAATTAATGACACAAACAGCAGCAATATTTTTTGCAGCTGTCACTTAAAAGGAAACTTACTGGATGTGGATACATGCCTCCAATCTAAAAGGTTAATGGGGCACTGCACACTTATAGGATTGAGTTGTGCTTTGAATCACTGCAAATATACCTGTGCATTTGTGCTTACCTGCTTTTTCCTTGGAAGTAAACTGATCTATGATTTGCAAACAGTATTTTCTGGGTTCACTAAATAGTATAAAAAGGAGGTGAAACATGCAAATGAAACTATAACATGGCTATTAATGCCACTCAGAAAATTCAGAAAAATATTCCACTTTCAGACAGTTGTCTTATGAGATCCTTTTCGTAGTCTTTTTTCAACTACCAGAAATATTAACAACAAAGCAGAATCTTTTTCTGCTTTTTCACAATTCTTCTGTCCCTGTAGCTTATTCTTCATCTAAATTTTATTGGGGTATCACCGTTAATTTCTTCAGAGACCATGAAATGTCAAAAAGTAGCTGGTTTTGAATTGATGCAGGAAATTAAGCATGGGAAACAGCAATTCCTCAAGTCCAAATTCATTAACTGACATTGTTTAAAGCAATTCTCTTTCTCCTGTTTTCTAAGTTTTAAAAATTATTATGCAACACAGTAATTATGTGTGGGGAATTATAATTGTGAGGCTAAATTTTTCCATTTTATTTACCTACTTCAAACTTTGGAATTGAGAAAGAGGAAGGTGGCAGCTTTATTATCCTTCATGTTTTTTAGCCCTCACACACCTTCCACCACTGAAACTAGCCAACAGATTTGGTGCACAGTGAATTTTGTTGGTTTTTCAATTTTGATTTGATTGGCTGTAGAAAGAGGCATAGTAGTACCTTTTCAGCTCACACCATGAATGCTTTATATTTCCCCCTATCAGTAACCTAGAACAGAGGAAAAAAAAGTGGAAATGGATAAAATAAAAATGGCAGTAATACTTGAAGACAGAAGTTTTAACAGTGTGCAGGACCAGAGAATACAATAGGGCACTTCAGAGCATACTAAATGAACTACTAAAGCAAAAGCAAAACATAATCCATATTGATGAATGCTAAATAAGTGAGAAAAATAACCATCCAAATTATCAACTCAAGAAAGTTAGCAACACAGAGAGAAATGGTAGAGAAAAAAAATCAGCTCATCAGCAGTTGTAGTTAAAAAACAACAAAGATGAATAAGGAATAGTATGGCAAAGCGTGAGGATTAAAATATGAAGGATATCACTGAATTACTGGATTAAAGAGGAGAGTGAAGAAAATCATATTAAGTCATATGTATGAAAAATAAATCATTACTCTTACCTTTGGAAGGAAAACCTAAAAGCACACGACATTGTGAATAATCTAGAAACAGTCATGAACTGCTCATAATGGAAGAATTAAAAATTGAAGAGAACACTCAAAAGACAGTCCATTCAAAACAGATAAATCAAATACTCTTCCCAAGTTATGTGTTTAAAACTCACTTCCACCAAAAAGTAAGTGAAAAAATCTTAACATATTTCAAGGCAGGAATGGATACTCTGGCATTTGTCAGTAATACCATTATGATTTCAAATTAGTTTATAGGAGACATGTTAGTCTTCTTCAAATCAATTGCTTCTGAAAATAACTCCAAATATCTGCCTATTAAACCCTTATCTAATCTTCTAACAATGTGGCTAGAGTTATTACCTTTGAAATTTGGTGACTGCTGTAGACGCTTGCCATATCTAAATTAATTGGCTCTTGCTATGATTCAGAAACACATTTCCATGCTCCCTCCAACAGTTTAGAGGTGGAAGGCAAAGAGATGCCAAAAAATCCAATTTCCTACCTTTAGCAGAGGTAACAGTTTCTTCAAAATGCCTTCATAAATTTCAGAACAGCTGGATATTTTATCTGTTTCCTTCTTTCAAAGCACAAACACTTTCTAAAATGTTTATTAGAGATGGCATTACAAAGCTAAGTGATCAGACATGAAGTTGAAAGGGCACCAGTTCATTCTGGAAAAAACAGTCTGCACACCCTCACTACTACAGAGTTTAGGAAGAGGAGCTCATTACCAGTGTTTTACCTTGAAGTGCTGGAGTATGTTTATGGACAGCTACCACGGAGCAGTTAACAGCACCTACTTTGTTCACATGTCTAAATCCTTACACTCTCACAGCTTGAAACAACTCAGTGAGGTTTGAGGTTCCTTGTTGGTTGAGTTTTTTTCTTTTCCTTCCTTTGTAAGATGAAACTCAATTTGATATTTCAGCTTCAAAAACATCATGAGAAAATGAAGATAGTTTCATTACTTGACATACCTGTCTAGTGAATTAAACTTCAATAGAAGAGTTGAATCCAGGCTACTGTACATCATCAGCATCCAAATGCACAAGTTCGAAATTAGTATTAAAATTATTTGTTAAACTGAAGAAAAAATAACTTTATCTGAATAAAAGCAGTACAATGTAGTTCATACTGATTTAGCTCATGTCAATCTTAAACAAGTCCAGATGTGTTCAAGTAAGATTTTTCACTCATTTACCTAAACCAAGTTTTAGCTAAATTGAACAAAATCTGTGCTTTTTCTTTCTTTAATAAAATGACTAGAGAAGAAAAAGCTGACACCTTTGGATTTTTCAGCATGACAATGATGATCTTAATGTAATACTTCTCAAAGAATTCAAAAGGAAAAGAAATTCAATATTCTCTAGTGCTTATACTTGGAAAACCTATGAACAGGCATAAAGCAGAGAGAGATAAGAATGAACTAAAAAGCCTTCAGTTTACTGGATCAATAATGCTTTATTCTGTTTTCTTATTAACCAGCATACATTCTTTCTAGCAATCTCTTTGATCTGTCTCTGGTCTGCAAATGCTGCTGCATAGAGAATACTAGATTATATTATTATTATTATTAATTGTATATAAGTTATATTTATATTCATTTTTATGAGCTTGTATCTCTTCTCACATTCATATAGCTGGGTAAAGAACGGAACAAGCCACTGGATTTCTCCTATTAATTTAATCTAATATTAGAAATAAAAAATTTACATCATCAGCATAATGAACGAATTTATATAATCATGTAGTGACACTGGCCTAAGACAGATTTGACTTTGTTTTGTTTATCTTTGTAGGAAATATGGGCAAATGCTGAAAAACATAAGGTCATCCAAATTATTGCTAGCAAGAAAAGAGTGTCCTATTGATTTTCTTCTGAAGACCTCCTCTAATGCAATTTAGAATATTCCTCCAACACAAAGAAATGTCATCCCTTCCCATAATGTCTATACTTTTTCACCATTGCAGTTTTACATACACAGAAAACACTTTATTCTTGCCTTATAAATAAAACTACTATAAAACGAATTGTTTCGCAACATAACGGGCCAAATGAGAAACTAAAGTGAAGAAGAACACATCACATGTACAGCTTCACATTAATGAAGTCTTTCTTCTTACCAGTTTAGCAGGGAAGGAAATAAATATACTCTTCAGAGGGCAAAAAGCTATTCAAAGCACAGATTTCTATAAATGCTTTTTCTTTCAGTAAGGAGTTTACCCCAAAGGTTGTATAGTCTGTGAGCATTTCTTTCGTAGGTGCTGCACCAGATAGTTTTGGATACTATTATTTCTGTCTCGCTTCAAACTACACTGCTGAATCATATGAGCTGTCATGCAGAAAGCCTAGATAGTAAACTTTATTTCATTTTTAAGAAGCCAAATTTAAATCACTAGTTTAGACATCATCTTAAACTGGAGAGGAAAGCCAAGTCTAATCATTTGATTTGTATATATTTTACTGAGGTTGCTTAAGGAGCATCAGAAGTCATAATAAAAGACTGCACTACAGGCGATATAGATAGACAGATATGGTTCTGCAGAGAAAGGGACAAAACATAGCTGCTTAAACCTTTAGGGCCAAAAATATCCTAAATATAGTGTTGAAAATGCATGCTGAATGTCTTCAGCCATTAAACAAACTTCCTGATAACCTATTTTTGCCGACCTCTGGCTTGACCTTAGTGAAAATATGAGCTGCTCTGACTCACAGAATAAGCCGAGTTGAAAGGGACCCACAAAGATCATTAAGTCCAGCTCGTGGCCCTGCACAAGACACCCCAAGAGTCACACCCTGTGCCTACGAGCATTGTCCAAATGCTTCTTGAACTCTGTCAGGCTTGGTGCTGTGACCACTGCCCTGGGGAGCTGTTCCAGTGCTCAACCACTCTCTGGGTGAAGAACCTTTTCCTAACATCCAACCTAAGCCCCCCCCGACACAACTTCAGGCAATTCCCTTGGGTCCTGTCACTGGTCACCAGAGAGAAGAGATCAGTTTCTGTCCCTCCTCTTTCTTGACTCAAATCACAGCTGAAAACCTCAGGACCTCACTGAATTCCTGGCTCCTTTTGAGACCATACCTGCTCTGAAATGAAGAATGAATTGCTCACTGGAAGTTATGTCAATAGAGTTAATCAAGATTACTTCTGAATGCTGAAGGTCCATATGTGTTGCTTTGTTTTAGAGATGAATTCAAAAGTCAGGATGCTTTCTTAACAAAACCTGCCAATCACAGAGCAGAACAGCTGCTGAAAATCCTATCTGAAACCCACTGTTTCTAAGCATCCATCTTCATTTTTTCTACATGCTCTCCTACCCAGTGAGTCTTCTAATCTTTCTATTGTCCTCCCCTTGAGCAGGGATTGATGAAGTTTATTTCATAGGAGAGGCTATGGACATAATTGAATGTTAATATTCAACACCTTTGCTCTACCCACGCATACAGGGTCATTTCTCACGTATTTTGTCCTATTCTTGTATGAAGGACCATTTGACAATATTGAGCATTGAGACAGAAAATACTTTCATCTTTCTGGCCTACCAGTTTTCCTTTAGTCCATTTCATTCAATGTTTTCATCAGCATATAGCTCCCTCACATTTTGAGGGAAGCTCACAGCTCATAATTTCAACAAGACAAACAACCTCTATGTAATGAGAATCTTACTAGATCAATGCTTTCTCAGCTCCCTATTAAGATGAATTCCCTGGCTTCTGGCCCAAATATAACTGATGAAGACTGAGAAATGAAACTTTATGAGCCACAAAATTCACACACTGTTATTGCTACCTTGTAGGTCTGCTGACTTACACAAGCACAGACCAGCTTCTGCCTCAGTCATCGGAAGATACTGAAATCAGTCACCTGAAATAAGCCATCTTTCAGTTGCAAAGGTGTCAGCGTGTGTAATGGTTGTTGGGGACACAGGGCTTTTGTGTTTTAATACTGCATAATAGTGCATTCTGTTTTCTTGTGCAATACTTCTTTTACCCATTAGTATAAATTTGTGGACACTATCACTATCCTAGGTACCTTCACATAGAAATGTTTCCTTGTCAAGGTTTGCACTGAAACACCAAACTCCAGAGAATCCTCTGACCGTCAGAGTCCTTTGCAGGTGTCTGGTTTCTCAGACCACCGATTTTATTGGAGTTGATTTCAAAACAAACAGGAGAAATTCCCTCTCTCCTGTGGGGCATTTATGCATTGGGGGCTTATACACATTTTAAAGCAATATTTCCACTTACAGACGTAGCAGTTTCCTGTTCTTTGTTACTGTATTTCATTAGTCTCAAAGCATGCAATTATCAAGTGATTGCATCTGAAAACACGATGATTATAGCAAATTACTTCCATATTATGGAGAGTTTTGCCAATATTATCCTCATGAGCCATTTTCCACATCTTGCAGGCACCACACTGTAAGCCTGATATGCGTTCTGCAAGAATAAAAGCTCTGCAATAGAGTACTGGGTGGGACATCTTAGGTTTTGTACTAATTGACAAGACATTGAAGGTAATAGCAGGGTTTGGAGGAATTGTAGAATCTTCATCGTTTTGGTGCTCTTTCCCATTTTCTCTCTGCAGAAAACATAGCAGTCCTCCTCTAGCACCCTAGCACACAATACTGGGAGACCCAGGCCCATTTGGGGTCCATGAATAGAAGTACAAGAGACATTTGTTCAGAAATCTTGTTGCTGGAACTTTTCAAATCAAAGACCTACTCGTTCAAGACTCTCACAACGTTCTCTAAGTAAAGACAATCTAAATACTTTTCATGGGAAGAAGCCCTTACTTACTCAAAGGAAGACTAGCAGTCAAGAAAAGAAAGGTTTTGTCCTTTGTGCAGGACAAAATGGAGAGCCACAAAGCGTTCTGAGCAAGCAAGCCTGTTTCTAAGACTTAAGCAAAGATGAAGACACAGCATGTGAGGACAGACCTTGAAAGGCTAGTGCCCAGTTTATTTAAGTGCAAGAGCATAACTGAGAAAGGCAGTGATAAAATACTGTGGAAGAGCAGAAGTCAGCTCAATTTTTTGTGTTCAAGGCTTCAACTGACTTGAAAAAATAATGACTTAAAATCTGTGTCCAAGACTTGTAAATTCATCTCAGGCAAACTAGATTGGTAAGAGAAGTATTCTTTTGTTGTCTGTCTGGGGGAAAAAATCCACAGGTGGCAATACAGACAGGTAAACACATGGAATCAGATAAGAGAGGCAAAGAACTTTGAATTGTGGGAGCTCAAAAGGGACAACTGAGAAAGACAGCTCCCAGCTGCTTTTTGAACTAAGATTTATCACCACATCTGCTCTCTATCTGAGGAAGGAAAATGGGACTCAACACTTGTAACATTCTGCAAGCATTAGCAATCTTGCAACCAGAAATTTTTCACAAATTGGCCAAAGCTAAATTTGTAATGGAAAGCCAGCCAACAGGTGACAGTGTAGAAATACAGTTTGTCCCCAAATGTTCAAAATTAATTTATTCCTTGCTGAATCAAACTTCACACAAGATCATATAAAAAAATATTATATTCTAATGGGAAAATGTTTCCCATTGAAGTATTTAAAAGCACAGAGAATAAAACTGTATTCTAACTCATGACCTCTCTCCAGAGAAAACATAGCCAAGTCACTAAGACCTTTGAGAAATATAAGCATGGACAGAAGTATCTAAGGTTTGTACCTGAAGTCCCAAAGTTTGGGAAATCTCGAACCAGCTTTAGATACCAAAGTCAAATTTACCAGAGAAAATCTCTGAGAAATGAAGACAAATAGAAACAGAAGACAGGTCTGTGCTCTGAATTTCCATGTAATCTAATTAGATATATTTTAGTAATCCATAAAGTCATATCCACTTCAGTTACATAATATGCAGAATGTGAAATTGGAAGAACAGAAAAAAGCAGGAGGAGGATACAGTTTTCAAAGAAAAGGAGAATAAAAATACATCAGCAAATTAAAAACTGTTATATTTGCTGCTGCTGCTACTAACAGTCATAAAATGTTCCAATAACAGGATGTTATTCTAGTCTTTCAATCTTGAGATATATTGTTATTTCAGTCTTGACTGGGCAACAAGTTTGAAAAAAAAACCCCAATTTTGACTGTTCTCAATGTTATGTTTCCTCTTATAGTTTATATTTATACTTTACTTAAAAAACAGCTCCTTGTAGCCCTAGCCTCAGGTACCTCATTACATTGCATCAATTATATCATTAAAACGATTATTTGACTTAATTTGAACTCTACTTGTGAAAGAGTGGTCCAAATGCAAACTAACAATTTCTACAGCTGTCACTATTGAACTGACAAGAAAGTTAAACCTTTCTAAAACATACATGCTGTCATTTATTTTTTCCTGGAATGCAAGAATCTAAAAGTGGATGCACCCAGGTAGTTCTACAAATTCAAAACACATCAAAGTGGCAAAGACTGCAAACAGAAGACAAAGCCAGATGCCTGCAGAAAAAAGCAATTGCATAAGAAATATAAAGCTCACAGTAACTCTGTATCAGACTTTTTTTTGTTGTTTTTCCCTACTTTAGCCTCCTCCTGCTCTCTATTTTGTATGTTAGGCATGTTTACCTTAAGGAATAATTATGGCCATAAGTGATCTCAGGCAAACACTAGAAATTCAAAAGCACACCAGTGATTCTGAAGAAGTCAATGCATGTTTCTTTGTGGGAGAAGGAAGGTGGGACGGATGTGAAAGTTCAGGTGATGGGTAAGCTCTATGCATATAGCAGCACTCCTGCATTTGAGGAACTTGACCTGAAGACTTTCATGTACTTACCTAAGGTTCAAATTTTTCAGTTTAAATGTGAGACAACACAGAAATCAGTCCTTT
>WEKY01021036.1:26155-43923 GCA_013390045.1 Picathartes gymnocephalus | reverse complement strand
GGGCGGAGTGGCTCTGCCCCTGCCGGGGCCGCACCGCCTCCCGCGCTGAGCTCCCACCGCCCCGGGGCGGCGCTCCCGGCCATCTTGGGCTCTGCCCAGGCGGGCTGCTGGAGGAGCAGGCTGGTGCTGACCTGCCCTGCAGGGACCCCTCTCCCCGTGCCGTGCCGGGGTTAAGTTCTTCCCGCGGCACGGGCGTTAGTGAGTTTGTTAGGTAAAACGCCTGCCAAGGCCAAGCCTTCAGCAGCTTCTCCTCTGCCAGTGGGTCAGCTTTCAATAATTCACCGTGTTGCTTCAGTCACTTCCCGTCACCGTACCATGCTCCATACTCTCCATCTCCGCTGGTTTCCCCGGGTGACACCATGCCACATTCCTTAGGTCCTCCTTAGGCCACATTTATTTTCTCCTAGAAACAGTTGTCTTTCCAAAGAAAATGAACGAGCTAGGTTAACACCATTTACCTTCGATAAAGTTGTTGCAGTGTATCGGTATTTCCATTCCGCACCCATGTCTTTGCGCTCTACGCTGCGGTAAGAATGCAATTTAATTTCTGTCCTGTATCATGGCATTCACTACGACTCTTGCCTCTCTTGCTTCCTCTTCACCTCACAGAAACGTTTAAGTCCTCTCTCAAGGACTCAGGCATGAAAGCTGAGAGCTGCATTAACTCCTACAAAGCAATAAAGTTGCCGCCAATCCCCCAGCCAGAGTCAAGGCTCGCACCAAGGCTCTGAAAAATTCTCAGTGGCACAGCTGAAGGCATTGCCGTTCCCGGCTGTCTCTCCCACGTCCTCATTAGGCATAACTGCCCCTAAAGCAGATTTGATACAATAAACTATTTCCAGCCCTTGCAATGCACATTTTCATGCACTAGTTTCTGAAGGTGAGACTGAGATTCTCTCTCAGGCTGTGAGCTGTACCAGTTAGGACTGATCCCTTATTACACTCTCCCATCCCAGGCGTGAGGAAGGAGGAATAAACAGGTGATGGCACCTCAAACCATTGCAGCAAGCTCTGCTGGGGCTCAAACCTGCAGCTAGTTAAATTGATTTGCACAGTGGAAATGATACCAAGAAGATCACATCTTTATCACTCCAGGGGTTATCGTCCAAGCCCATTGCTTTTCCAAGGGATTTTTTGGATGGTGTTTTCATGAAAAGATTAACTTTTCCACACAATAACTACAGTTTATCTATCAGTTACAGAATCATTGATTAGTAAAAAAACCCCCAAAAAACCAAACAACGACAATAAACAAACAAAAAAACCCAACTTGTTTTCTGGTTTTGATATGCTATCAAAACGTTTTCTAGAACAATTAGGTGTATTTTACATGAGTAAGGGGTGCCCTTTGCAAAAAACTAACCTTGATAGATAAGAAGACAAGACTAAAAAGGCTACATTTCTAAGTCGCTAATGAAATAAATGAATTTAAATATATCTGAATTAAATCAAAAGACAGTGAAAATTCCCAGGAGAATGTACTATCTGAAGAGCACTGTTGCTCTGTGCATATGATGCCATATGTGCATACTGCTTTTCCTAAGGTCTCTATTATATTGGCTGACAAAATGCTAAATACTACAGTAAAAATGGTAGTTTTTTTAAGATAGATCTGACATAAAGCTTTTAAAAGTGAATCTGATTCGTATGTTAGCAAATATGTTAAAGATTCCCATTATTTGGCAGTGTAGAACAAAAGTGCTTATCTTCTGGTTTTATTGTTAACAACATGCTTCCAGTTGCACATACTCTAGATTTCTTAATCATCAAAAAGCATCATTACATTTGCACAAATAATGTAGGCCTTTGCCTAATGTCATTGTTATTATGGATAATTTATGTTTGATTGTGTAATAGTTTGTGACTTTTCAGACTAAAATTATTATTATTATTATTATTATTATTATGCTGATGATGAAATCTATGTTAAAAATTTTTTTCAGTTTTGACCCATAGACCCTATTTAAAAGAAGCATCAACTATATATCTGAGAAACATTAACAAAAATCTGTAATTCCTCATCTTATTTTCTTTTAACACATTTTTTTGAGTAAGTATAATATATTTTTTTATGTTCTGTCTTTAGAAAAGAAAGTGTTATACCAAAGTATTTGTCACCAGGCTTCAGTAACTTTCGTTACTATTCCTTTCATGGCCCTTCCTAGTAATGTAATATTAAAATAGGTTAATAAGAAATCAAAACCATCTGTTACCATGATAATTAAGGTAATAGATACTGCCAAAGTACAAAAATTAGCTGGGCAGCATCAGAACTGAGTGACTGATTATGTCCTTACAGGGGCAGCAGCAGCGTGCAGGAAACATGATAATTATGGAGATGGTGATTTCCCATCATTCTGTTTCCATTTCATGGATGCTGTTTTAAAAATGAAAGAAGTGCAAAATTGTCCTTTAAAAGCTCACAGGACAGATATGGAAATATTGCTCATACATATTTCATATAACTGGTGAAGGTCATCATCATCAGACTGATAATTATTATGCATTTTAGCTGCGTAAGAGTGCTCCTTAAAACTCACGAGATTCTGCCTTAGAACAGACTATTCTGATTTGACCTTCCTTGGCATCTCACTTTATTGTTACTGTCCCCCCAGATGCACATGAAGGCAGGCAAACAGAGGAATTAGGCACGATGTAGAAACCATAGTTTGAGAACAACATAGTAGAGATAACTGCATCTGATCAAACCATCAATGTAACTGGACATTTTGCCTCCACGAAGGACCAAGAGCAGGCATTTGGAAAACAGTGTGATCAGTGAAAACTATCGTTTTTACTTCTGGCTCCTGGCACTTACTGGAGCAAGTAATTATTCCATCTTCTCCTTTCTCCATCACATTCCCTTATTTAATCTCATATAAGATGGATGTGTGTCCTTGTTTCTCTTTATAATTTTTCAAATAATTCTGTGTTATTTTCTGGGATTGAATTACCAGAACTGTCAGTATTACTCAGCATGTGGGTGTAGGATATAAAAAAGACATAAGGATGTTTTCTGTTTTGTTCTCACTCCCAATAATAAAAATTCCCAACATTTTACTTGATTTTTTGAAAAGTTCTAAGTGATGTGCACAATGGTTTCAAAAACTATTTCCAAAGTGGTAGTAATTAATTGTTCTGTTACAGAAAATTAGGATGACTCTTCCTCCAGTACACTACTTTGCATTTTTCAGTACCATCAGGTGTTTTACTGTATAATTTAAAATAGGATCACACAAACATTGTCACCTCTTTTCCCATTACTTCAATGACAGCTCTGAACAGCACAGGAAGTCCAAACAGAAATGGTACTAAAGGGACACTAGTAATTAGTAACCTCTCTCTGTCACGATTATCAGTTGACTACTAGATTTACCTGTGTCTTGTCCTACCTTTCAGCTGTTAATTGATTCTGAATGGAATCTCTTCTCACCCCATGAGAAACTGGTTTTATAAAAGTAGTTAATGTTTACAGTAAACACGTGGTAAACATATTTGTTGTTACAGGTTTCTCCAGGGACAGGTGTGTAACAGCATTAGGGGTGAGCCTGAAAAATTTAGGGGAAAGTTACAAGGTCATTTGCTAGGTAATGGCCATTTTTATTGTTTTCCAGCATATATTAACTAGACACTACTAGTATATGTTGATAACCCATGCTATTCTTGTTTTGTATAACACTGTTCTCTTGAATTTTTGTTATATTATGTGTGCTTATGCGTAGGCAGACATATGCATCACATGTGCATACACAGTTTTCTGTCGAGATGCTCCCCAGCTAAAAACCATTAGAACTGACACCACGATTTGCAGATTTCACTGTTAGATGAGATCATCTTAACAGCCTTCTTACTGTTAAGTAACATCCAGGTCTTACTTTTGTCTTCCAACATATTTTGTTTGACATGTTGATTAAATAGAGACATGAATTCCTGCTGCAAGTGCCTGTGTCCCATCCCCTTGCTTTAACACCAGTAACTTGTACCTGTTCAAAGGGCCAGATCCTCCTTACTGTCTCCAAAGCTGGATGGAAACTGTGGTGCTGTGATTCCAACAGGAGTGTGTGGACATGTCTTGTCTTAGCCCAGCCCCATCAGGTATCTGTGCTATCAACCTGCCCCGAGTCACTTCTCACCATGGGTGTATTGCAGCCCTTGTGTGGGTGTGCTGTAGGATTATGACTCAACGTGACTCAACATGAACTCCTAAAGCCACTTCAGCCCAGGCCAAAACAGGTCTTAAAAGTCTTCATATGATTTAAAGACTTCAAGTGGTAGAGGATCGACTACATTCCTTATTGATGTAGACTTTGTAACACCACAGAAAAAGTAAGATATCTTTTTCTAGAACATGACAGGGTCCTTGGATGAGAAATTAAAATTCAAGTCAATGCTGTTATAGAAACCTGTGGGGAATAAGTAATATTCAAAGAGTATGGACATTGGGGGCAGTCAGAAGAATAGCTGTATTTTTTGAGACAAGACAATCAATGAGGAAAACAGCACTCTTTTATGAATTCCATATCCAAAGCATCTTCATAGTTTTTGGTCCAATCATTGTCTTCCTTGGCCACTCTCTCTGTCTTATGTCTGCAGTTGTTTCAAGGGAGAAAATAATTTAACCAAAATGAAAAGCATAGTGGTGCTCTGGAAAACTTTCCAGAAATTTCCATGTAAAGCCACATTTAAAAATATTCATTGTATGAGCTCTTAGCTTTACCTTTTCTATAATGACCAAAAAAGCCCAAACCAAAAGAGAACAACAGAAAAAAAACCCCAACATTTTCTCTTTTTTTACTCTCTTAATGAGTTGAAAAAGTAACTTAGCAAAACAAACATTTCTTTTAATGTAAAAGCAAATATGCCAGACCAGCCTCAGAACAAGAGACTACAAATACAAACACAGTGACTGCTGACAGTCTTGGTTCTTGAATGAGCACTTCAATGGAGGTAGATGGAATGATTCACTTATGCTCACTGGTGTCTGTCCAGGAGAGAGGACTTATTTCAGGAAGGGCCTCAGTGCATCACAGCCTTCTTGTTATTCACTAGGTGCCTCAAACTGTATAATGCTGCTGCTTCCTAAATGTAGTGTGCAAACCTTTACTACAGTGGAATAAAAAAGGAGTATTTAAAATCTCGAAGTAAATCACTGAAATTACTTGCTCCACCCCTATGCCAAGAGTAAATTTTGTATGAAATGACAGAGAGATGCTGTACCAACACAAGCTAAAAGGCAGGGCCCACAACATTAGTTAAACAGCACACACTGTAAGAAAAACTATGGGATGACACTAACCATGTGTCTGAAAGCAGTTACTTGAAAACTGTAAGATCGAACCCAAAGCCTTTCTCAACAGGCCCAAAGTCAGAATTAGTCACGGGCTGATGCTTTTCTGCACAAAAGGATGTGAAGTAAAGAGGATGTGCACAAATGTTTTGAGAGAGCAGAGCATCAAACCGTGTTTGGAGGCAGTTTACAAGAAGAAAAAAATGTATAACAAGCTGATTGTATGTAATGTCTTTTATATTGTTCTTCATTATAACAGCTGAATATTTGAGAGAAAGCAACAGGAAGACTAATTATTTTCTCATATTCCTGGTGTCAAAAAATCTTGTGTGGTAATGAAACAGCAGTACATCTCCTGATCTCCAGACAGCATGGGAACAGCTGAATCATCCAGTCCCTCTGTTCTCTTGCTTGGTATGCATCATGAAAAAAAATTACCTCCCCTTCTCCTTTCCCTCTACACATATACATACACATACTGATATTTTGGGGACTTTTTCAGAAAACCAAAAATACAGGCTTTGCAAAAAACTTGTTAAATCATGGCAGCAGAGATGACAGTTACATTAATATGAAATTACTATTCACATCTATATCAGATACAGTAGGTATAATATCTTTATTTACTTGTTTCATATAAATTTCCTTCCTAAAGCTCAGCCATTTATCATGAGTCATGACAGAAGTACGTTAGATCTTTTCCTGAAGGAAATCTTATTGAAATGGAACTGTGGATTGGCATTTGTCAGAATGCATTTACTTAGCTTATGATATCGTGTCCTGGCAAAAGTTACCACAGTAATTTTTTTTTTAATTGGTGAAATGTCAAGACCTGCTGACCATGCAATCATGGTTCACAGAAGTTTACAGTTGGCTAAAAATGGGACGAAAGCTTTCTTTATCACTGGATTCATGACCATTAATGATCACTTAATTCAAGATTCCTTTTCATAAGCATTTTTAAGGATAAATTTTGTCTGTAATTTTGCTTGTCTGCATTCCAGGTTCTTAGCTGAAAACCAGTGCTTATGGTGTATATCAGACCATTTGAATCTGATAATATTTGCAATCACACTGAATTTATACTATATTTTTAAGTCACATACAGAAACATCTTATTGTTTCCTGCATATGGGAAAGTGTATTTTTTAGGATAAGATTTGTATACAAACTGCCTTTTAGGAATTCTTTTCTGGCTTCAAGATACAATGTCAGCACTGAAATCCAAATGAGGTTCAAATTCACGTATTGTCAAATTTTATTAATTTCACTGGCACTGCAGCCACAAGCCATTTGATCCTAAATAATTTGATTTCATGCTACGTGAAACTGCAAGAGAGAGCAATGATCAGACTCCCAGCATAGCTTCCCATGGATCTCTGGCAGTGGTCTTGCATATTGACCAAATAGCCTAGGAGGATTTCTGTTATGGTGAAGAAGGTTAAACTGTGTGTTGATTTCAGCGAGTAGACAAATACCTACCAGGGAAGTACTATAAGAATATCAAACTAATTTGTGCTTTTAACTATGCCACATGGTTTGATTACAAATGGCCCAATTTTCTCCTTCATCTAACACCTGTTTTATTAATTTTTCGTCTGCAAAGTGAATTGCAATTGTGTGTCCCAAGCTTCTGGGATAAGTCTTACCCTTTCTTATTTTTCCTTGAGGAAAGTATGTCCAAGGATCTCTGACATGTTGGAGAAGCATAGATTTAAAAACATAGATAAGAAAAATATAGAACCATCTTTTTGTTTGGTTTATAGTTATCCTATGTGATTGTGTTACATGTATATAAATAATATTTGCCTCTAAAGGTATTGTGATGTCACATTTTGAAGCAGATATTATTTTTTTCTGTCACACAAATAACACAGATGGATCCCACTTCCTTTATATTTACTGAAAGAAAGCACAAAAGCTGTCTTGCACACAAGTGCACACAAGGCAAGAGTTTTTTTCTGTGAATAGTTACAGAAACTTCCCGATGAACTTCCTCTGAATCCAAATCTTCTTTAAATAAGTTTACACCAACTTATTCTTACAGTTTCCTGCCTCCTTTTTTCACAATGCATCATTAAAAAAAGCAAGAGTTTGCCACTTTGAGGACATCATCACTATTTAGTGTATTAGGAACCAGCATATTACTCCATTGTAAACAGTGGTTCTCCATTTTGCTTTTAATGGAATCTTATTAAACAATATTAGATGACATGAAAGTAGGCTTCTGCTGATCTGCAAATTTGGCAGAAATGATGGTGGTGAGGAAGGGGCTGATGATTCCAGAATTTGTGTATCTATTTCTGCTCTAAAATCCAGAAATAACTGTAATTACAGTGCTAACAGGAAACAGAAATTGGAGGGGTAGTTTTATTTTTTTTCTTCAGGCAATCAATTGTATCACAGACCAAGCAAAGTAAGTCAGCGTTAACTAATAATTAGTTAACAGTGTTAACTCATACAGAGGCTCATTTCTCACATAGCAAATAATCATCAATAAAGACTTGGTACGTTGGTTAACTGGTTACTACAGATGAAAATGTTTCCATCACAGAGGCAAGCAGAAAGCTTGAGACAAGTATCTCACACGAGAAGAAAACGAAGGCGTTGTTTTGTTTACTCACTTTCTAAGGAATACATATCCTTTATTTCATTACTGGGAAATAGAGCTTGTATGTGTTCCCAGGCTAAAACTGACTGCACAGGCTATTTTTCTCACAGGTCAGATGTGAGGAAACAGAACCATTTCACTTCCTTCATAATGTCTATATGAAGAGAAGAGGAAAATGGGATCAGACCTATTGTTCTTACTATTTCCTGCATCCTTTTCTACTATGCTTCATTCAAAAAAGCAATGGTTTGCCACTTTGAGTGCATACACAGTTTAGTGTATTTGGGTATCTAATAATATATATATGGCTTTTGCAGTACACAGATTATATCAGAAAAGCCCTTATTGATAAAAAGGTTGTATGTGAGAGGTAGCTTCTGAGTTTGTGGGGGTTCTTTTAATATAAAATATTGTAACTCCTCATTAAAAGTGTTCTCTTTCTTTCAAGTTAATAAAATCAAACTACACAAATAAATAATCTGCCCAAAAATCTCAATAAACTATTTTTAGGTTTCCTTTTCTCAGCTGTTTTTCCTAAGTCTTCAGTTAATTGAGTGGCTAGAGTACTATGATCATATATGAACAAGAGAAAGGTTTGAGTTATAGAATCATAGAATCATTTAGGTTGAAAAAAACCTCTAAGATCATCAAGTCCACCATTACACTTGGTGCACTCTTGGCCACCCTAGTCCCAGGCTTTTTGCCAGGACTGCAACAACTCTTAGTGAAATGGACTGGGAAGTGGGACAAGAAATTTCTGTTCTCACTCATCAGTGAGCTGTAGATGGAGACATGGGGAAGCAAACATGAATCCACTGTGTGCTCCTGGCAAGTCCTGCTTTACTCTCCAGTGCTATTCCTTCTATCTCTACAACATTCTCTCCAAAGGAATTGCAGAGATCATGCCTGAGGCTTGCCCTCACTGTTTCTCAGCCATTTGTAAGACACTTACAAAAAGAAGAAATACCCAGACATCTCCCATGAAGAAACCTCCTGGTAGATCACTCTATGGGTCAGGAGAGGATGAGGAGGCTGAGATAGCCTGCTGCCTTTTGGTTCCTCTCATTCAGGATCTCATTCAGGCTAAGAGATCTAGGCTACCAGGTAGCAGTAGTGCTTAGATTCCTGCAAAGAATCAGCATTGCCTTTTATCACAGCTGTTTTTTGTTCTCCTGGGGAGTAAAGAAGAGATAAAAATTCAGGATACAGCCCTTCAGTCAGAGAGGTGACTGTACATTCTAATAGCTTCCTGATTAAATTATTGTCTATAAGAGAGTCAAACTGCTCTTAGCCTGAAAGAAAAGGCACATGGGAAGAGTAGTGATGCAAAGTGCTGCTTTTCTTCACCTTTTATTTCATATTCCAATATAAGAGAGATATGTGCTTCATGCGCTCAAGAGTATTCTCTCTCCTCTGTCAAAGACACAAATCCTGGCCAATTACTTTGGTGGAAAGCACACACAAGTTGCCAGTTCCATGAAAAAATGCATGGATAGCAAAAGATGCAATAATCTCTCTGTATTTATGCACATATATCCATTCCATCCTGCCAGTCCATAACACACTCATTTTATGATTAATTTAAAGAACTGTAAGATCTGAACTTTTTTTTTTTCCTAAAGGATCAGGGAGAAATAAAGTACTTGGCAATGATTCCACTTGAATTCAGAAAGCTGTAGTACTATGTAGGCTTAGCTCAAATTCTACCAAATATAGCCCCACTAAAATGACTGGAACAGAACATGATGTTTCAAAAATTAAGAAATTACATTTATTTAGAACACTTGAATGTGTGTTAATTAAGTGTATTTCCACTCTGTTCAAATCATGGGTTTAGTTCAAATAACTTTTATTGATTTTGCATTGCAGGACTGTCATTAGCATTTGCTAACTGAGTGAAGATCCGATGGTAATAGCTTTTCTACAGGAATTATTTATACACTGAGAGGAAAACTACAACCTTCTTCTCTGACATCTAGAGATTCTCAATGCAAACAGAAGAAGTTCCAGTTCTGTGTATATTTTATATATCTTACCGTCAAATTCAAAAAATGGGGTCTGTGAGTAGTTTCTGTGAATATAAATGGTAATGCAATGAAAATGCTACTGTATTTTGAAATCAAGTTCTGCTGTCAAGTATACCGACACAAGTACAAAGTTATGCTCCTTAATGTGCTGGAATTATCCTAGCTTTTATAAGAATACATGTGAGCTGGGGACATGTAGGTGAGATCAATGATCAAGGGAGATGGGGATTAGAGGGGGATTTGGCTGTGGGGGTCAGGGTCAGCTGCAAAGCAGCTGCTGGAGGGGCAGCCACAGCCAGGGCCAGCCTTGTCCCAAGGGAGCTGCCTTCATCCCAGGTTCTGCTGCATGGCCTGGCCAGAGCTGCAGCCCCACTGCATTGCTGCCCTGCGTGTCCCTGGCTGTGGGCTGCTGGTCCAGACCACATGGTCCTGTCCACTGCCTGGGCTGGGGGAGGCAGCACGGGGCTTTTGCCAGCAAAGATGACCACTGCCTCTCTTGTCATCATGCTCAGATCCCAGCTTCCCTTGCTAATCCGTCACAATAAATAAAGAGATGCAATTGGAAATAGATCTTCAAAATAAGTCAAGATGTTTGGAAGGGAAAAAAGAGAAAAACATAAGACAGGGGGCAGGAAAAAATAACATAAAAAGTAGAAAGTGGGAAGATATGAGAGTCTGGGAAACATATTAAAGCAAAGCTATATTTATATTTGATTATCAGACTCCTTCCTAGAGGCACCACAGATGGAGCACACAGCATCTTAATATACCCCTGCTATACCTGACTGAAACATCAGAGAAATGTCACAACAGTGTTGTTTTTAACAAATGAAGCATATTTGAAAGCATGTGGGGGTATTTTTGCTCTAGAGGAATTTAAGAAAAAGAAATAAACTAGATTGCTGCTATCTTTAAAAAATAAAAGACACAGGGGGGTTTTATATTTTATTTATCTTAACATACAAAGAACATCACTGCGGACAAAAAAAGGAAGGAATTAAAATCCTTGGGAAACTGATATTAATGGAAAACAGGCTGAGTCAAATTCTGACCAAGAGGGAGAATCACTCTGTGAAATAACAAACCCATAATCCAGAATAGAGAAGGTATCAAAGCACAAGGAAAAGGCAAACTGGAATAAAAACCCCTTGACTATCAATATTGTGCAGGACTGTATTGCTGTCTGTGAGGAAAAAATATGCAGAAAGAAAGGTTAAAGGAGGAAATTAAAAATCTTGCATAACTGATTGTAACTGGAAACTCTTTAGGTAAAAAATAGTAAGATGGAAACTAAAATGTAAGTGAAGTAATGTAACTGCAAGGAAAAGAACAGATGCATTTATATATACAGCTAAAAGCAGGGAATATAAAAAGAAGGGAAGGTTGAGTATGTGTGTAATATGGGAGAGATGTGAAATTTTGCTTTCAGCACTTCTTCCCCCCTCATAACCAATTTCTGACAAATTCAGTAATGTGCCAGAAGTTTCCTGAAGTAGCTATTAACAACCCTCCCAGATGGAGATCATTACTCAGTGGAATAATGAGGAATAATCAGGAAGGAATAATGAGGAATAATCCCATCAGGAAGGGATAACATCCTATTTCATCATCAAGTTACACTGCACTTCCACACTCAGGGAGTAAGAGGAAAGAGTAAAAGGTAGAAGAACAATGAGAACTGCTTAAGAATCCAGAGTGACAGAAGCTGAGTAAATAAAGGTAATGAAGGAGGTTAAGACTGTTCTCAGACTAGCTGGGACTTCAGTAATGAAAATTCTAGGGCTTCAAAAGAAAGAAAGATATTGAAGGATTAGAAAGGTAACCCAAATAATTTTTAAAAGTAATTTGAATATAGCCTTATAATACTTCAAAGCAGTTTTTATCAATATATAAATAACTTCACGAATAAATACGTATGTTAGTGTCAAAAAGTACAAAGAAAAGTTAATTTTACCCCTCCTGACTCTACAAAATTATAGAGAATATATCTATAAAAGAGGATGTAGATATTGTCATGAATAAACTATAAACATGGCAGCAAGACCAGATGAACTTATAGTTAAATATTGTAAGGATCTAAAAGGAGTTTTAATTTCAGTAAGAGACTTATCTGATAGTATCATGCAAGGAAGAGGCATTCTTTTCTTTTGGAAGAAAAAAGGATAATTTTAAAATCTAAAGAGATGTGGTATTCAATCAGCTGCTTAGACAGGTAAATATTAAATAATCACTCTGCCTTCAGTATACTCTGTAAAGGAATGCCTCTCTGGAAACTACCAAACACATATAGCTCTGCCAGGGTAAGGGTAGGGGGCCCCCACCTTTTGAGATGCAGAGATGAAATCTGTAGAAATCTGACAAAATCATAAGGAGTATAGGTTGCTCTTTTCCAGTAACTTCCATTTGATTGCTTTAACTGAAACCCTTTCCTTTAAAGGCTTTCATTCGACTGCTTGTTCTTTTCAATCAATTGAAGTATTTGGGTGAAAAAGAAAAGGATTCAGTTTTTTAAATATGGGCAACTTTTACAAGGACCATGATAGACATATGCAAATGAAATGCTTAAAGGAGAGACTGGGGGAAACTAGTGCAATAGTGAATGATATAGAAAGGACACTTCATTCTACACTGAGGAAGTTTAGAGATAGTATATGTCTTCAGCCAGGATCCCATACATATTTCAGTTGTGACACAACACACTAGGGAGGCTGCTGAGAAAGAGGTTATTATTTTCCCTTCTAGGATGTGCCTGCACAGATGTGAGTAACCACATTTTCGTGAGTAACCACATTGCTTTAGATGTACTGTTTGCATGACAAATGCTCCTTGCAAAAGTGCTCTCCTTGTATAGAAGGAAAAGAACAAAACCCCCATTGTTGTTACTGTCTGCTACCTGGCTCTGTGTGGAAAGGATTTTTACATGCACCATGGAAAATCTCATAGCCTTAAATGTAGGATGACCTTTTGATGGAGAAACAATCCCAACAGGACTGGTAGAACTGGTAGGTTCTTTGAAATATGGATGTCATTTCACAGAAGGTAAAAACAGCATATGACAAAACTGATGTTTTTAAAAATTGCAAAAGTGTAAGGTTGGAAAGAGGTTGTAAACTGTAACACAGAACATACATGCAGAAGTTTACAAAAGTGTGGGTACAATGTCTGTAAAGGGGCTATATTCCCACTAAATTGCTGCTTCTATAAAAGAAAATATATGTGCTTTTAGAAAAGCAGAGCAGGAATTTCTTTCGCTTGTAATTGTTAACACTGTTTTCAAAATCTTCTACTGTCTGGAATAAAGTACCTTATGTCCAAAGGTAGATTCTTTTTTGAAAAAAATCAGGCAGTCACAACAAACCAGTTCTAAAGTCTGAGACAGCAGGTATTTTCAAACATCTCCCATTCATTTCTAGCCCTAATCTACTTGTCTTTACACTAAAGAATCAGGATAGAACAAGTTCCCAGAACTCCTGATGAGCTGCAAATAAAGAAGTATATTGACAGAGATTGTAAAACCTGCTCCACAGCATTATGTATGCGGAAGAATTTAGAAAGTTGATGACAAATAACCTCAGGGCCATTTTTCTAAACTTGGAGAACCAGATGCAAAATGGACCTGAATACATACCTTATAAGGCTGAAAGTTATTTGAAGGTGTTTTAATAATAAAAAATAAATAAAATCTGAGCATATATCTTAGTTTAGTGCAAATAAAGTGTAATAAGAATATCAAAAACAGGTAGACTGTAGACATGGCCCACCCCCATCACCTGATGAACACCAGACCCTGCATCTGTTTACGAGTTATTCTTATTTTTAGAAACGAGTCTCAACATGTGTAACAGCTAGTTTTCAGAAACCAATAGCAAGTTCACAGCTGATAAAAGACACTGAAACCAGTTTTAAGTGGTATTGCCCTTAAATGAATAAATTTCTTTTTGTTTTAGAGTAGCAATGAACATACCTATTTCTGGTCACATATCAAATTGTAAAAGTATGCCTTTTCTAAGAATAATGTATTATTGATTTATAATTTAGGTCTGATTCTAAGAGTTATGGGCAGCAAAATAACCTTGCACTTCAACCCCCTTGGATCATTAGACGTGGCCTTCCTATGACAATGATTTTCTCTCACTCTGATCTCTTAAAAGGATAAATCCTTTGTTATTAATGTATGTACTTCAACAGTTTCTTCACAGAAAACAAAATAAAATAAAATTAGGCGCCACATGGAGAATAGTTTAACTTTTAGATATTCAGAACTCTGAATTCTAAGAAGGTACATTAAAAAGAGAGAATAGGTACAATACCTAAAAATCCAGGACAAAAAAGGTCATCTTTTTCTGTTTAAAACATAAATCAAGGCACTTGAATCAAGTGTTTCATGTACTGAAGGCTGAATCTACTGTATCAAAAGTGTATCACTAATGATACATTTTGGTGGGTATTTTGCCAAAAACCTTCTCTGCATATCTAAAATGAGCACTGGGAAATGCTGTGGTACAAATCTTTCCAAACCAAAAGACCTAAAAGTCAAAATTGTTTGGGTCAGTTGCACCGGCAGGTGGAAGTAAAGAGAAATTACTAGCTTCTTACTAACTTACTTGCTTATTCTCCTCAGTTCATCCTGTAGCAAACAGCATATTCTCCAGACAAACAAAATGAATTTTCATTGAGAAGCCACTGAAAATATTTAATTTTTTTATCTCAATAGATGCTAAGTCTGGCATGATGGGCATAAGTAAAGTTTTGAACAAAAGATCTCTCCTCGGGCTGCAGGTTTGCAAGGGGCTGATCAGGGGAGGGAAGGGAGATCCTATATTCAAACACAGAAGCCTTGCCCTGGGACTCTCTGAGGCAAAGATGCTTTGTCCACATGTAGATCTTTGGAAGTAGAAATTAATTTGATACATGTCATGTCATCTTTATTATTTCTGCTCAGTCTTCGAACTGAACTTTGAACACAAAGCAAGCAGGTAAGCTTATGGTACAGGAGTTGAAAATGAGACCCAACAACTTGATTCCCAAACTGCCTACCTAAACAGCTTCAGAGAGATGCTATACGACAGAGGGAAAAGCATTCATCTCTCCAGTAAGCAATGACATGACATTTTCACATGACGTATCATGGGTTTAGAGAAATGTAATTATTGAACTTACTTCAGAACTGTTTGGCACTTGGATATGTGGGAACAGCCCATGCTAGGGAACTTCCTCCTTGTATTAGTCTTTGTGTCTTGTACAAACTGCTGCAACCATGTGATCCCCATTAATGTAAAAAGAGAGCTCTTGCTGCAAAGGTGCAAATAATAAAATAGAAACTCAATTAAAATAATAAAATGTCCAGATTACTCTTACACATAAACCTCAAAATTATTTTGACAATAAAAGTATTTTGGGGTCCTCACACTAACTTATAGCTACAGGTATATACATATATTAATGTTTCAAACTACAGTGCTTGAACTAGTAGTGCACAATCACTGTAAGAAGCAAAAGCACTTGGAACCCAGTCACCTACTGATAACTGATTTAAAAACCTCGCCTACAAATGTCTCTGTAAAACTAATAGAATTGCAATATGCAATTCTCCACCATGGAGGAGTGGTTACAATCATTTTACTTGCAGAGATACTGATGTAACAATAGCTCCAAGTGACCTACAATGCTAAATTGGCCTTATCTAAGTCTATAAAATCATAATACTTTTTTTAAATCTTTTTTTTCATAATTTTTTTTAAAGTTATTTCTTTAATATAGGCTATTTTGAAGAAGTTTAACTGAGAATGCAATTGATTTGTGTGGTTTCATCACCAGTGTTTTGGAGTTGCAAAAGCTTGTTAATGGTACATTTCTGGGAAGAATATTTTGTCTGTTATTTTAACTACAAGCTAACATCTGTGTTTTTCAGAAACTAGTTAGCAGTAAAAGGATATGCTGTGTATTTCAAATAGCAAGGAAGATGAATGTCTACTTAAGTTCAAAACGTAACTATCTTAAGAGGCAGAGAGGATGAGGTGCTTAAGGGAAATAGAGCAGTCAGCCACAGCAATCTGGAAAGAGAAGCATTGGAAGAGTTGTGAAGAAAGGTGAAGTGGAAAAAGAGAAGAAACAAATTAAGAATGAGAGAAATATGTGACGTAGCGGACTGCCAACTCAGCAGGCTTTAAACCAGACAAGGTGGTCTAAAGCACTAGGCAGGAGATCATGGCATTTGTTACATGCCCTCCAGAAGCCGAAGCAGCTTGGAGGCAACTTTGTTAGTGTATTGCAGGGAAAGCATAGATCTACCCGGGGGACCTAATTGCACCTGAAGGGAGCCTATAGGAAAGATGGAGAGACACTATTTACAAGGGCATATAGTGACAGGACAACGGGAAATTGCTTCTAGCTGAAAGAGAGTAGGTTTAGATTAGATATAAGGAAGAAATTCTTTACTGTGGGGGTGGGGAGGCACTGTAACAGATGGCCCAGAAAAGCTGTGGATGCACCACCCATGGAAATGGTCAAGGCCAGGTTGGATGGGGCTTTGAGCAACCTGGTTTAGTGAAGAATGTCTCTATTCATAGCAGGAGGGGTAGAACTAGATGATCTTTAATGTTCCTTCCAACCCAAACCATTCTATGATTCTACCCAAGGAAATACACAGGAGCTTGGAAAACACAGTCAAGAGAGACACATGGAGCAAGAGCTCTGGGTGTGGAGATGGGTGAGCTCTTGTCTATTCTTCCTTGCAAGGCTGATGTATGGAGCTATTATCTAGGCCCCTTACTGTGTGCTATGTGATGCTGATGCATACAGTAGTGATGGTGGAAAGAGGAAGCATACAAAGGAGGGCAACCACTTACAGCTGGGCCTATATGGAATAATATGCCGTCTTTCACCAGTTACCAGCAGAACCTGCACTGGGGATGATATCAAGTGCCCCAAGCCCCACAGAAGTGATTATTCCCCTGTAGTCAGCACTGGTAATGCCACACCTCAAGCCCTGTGTCCAGTTCTGGGTCCTTCAGGACAGATATTGAGGTGCTGGAGCAAGTTCAGAGATGGGCAACAGAGCTGGTGAAGGGTCTGGAGCACAAGCCTGAGGAGGAGCAGCTGAGGGAGCTGGGGGTGTTCAGTCTGGAGAAAGCTCAGGGGAGACCTTATCACTCCTCAACTCCCCGAAAGGAGGTTGTAGGCAGGTGTGGGTCATCTCTTCTCCCAGACAACCAGTGATAGGACAAGAGAACATTGTCACAAGGTGTACCAGTGAAGGTTCAGGATGGGCATTAGGAGGAATTTCTTTACAGAAAGGGTGATTAGACATTGGAGTGGGCTGCCCAGGGAGGTGGTGGAGTCACTGTCCCTGGAGGTGTGTAAGGAAAGCCTGGACGTGGCACTGAGTGCCATGGTGTAGTTGACAAGGTGGTGTTCAGACACAGGTTGCACTCGATGATCTCAGAGGTTTTTTCCAACCTGATTGTTTCTGTGATCCTGTGAAGCCTCGGGAAGCCGCTCGGCACTGCCTCAGCCTCTCGCGCGACCCACTAAGCGTGACGGCAGGGCAGCTGAGCATCCCCTGATCTACCGGGCAGCTTTCCCGGGGGCCTGTGCAGTCCCGGCCGAGCCAGAGACTAGGACGCCCCCGGACGCACCGGGCACGGAGCGCCCGCGGAGCTCTGGCCTGCGGGCCGCCGTCCTCCCCGCGCCGCCACACCCACAGGGGGCACTGTCGCGCACGGCCGGGCCACGAGGGGGCGGAGGGCCGGGGGAGCGAGCTGCGGCCACCACCGCCACCGTCCCCCCGACCTCAGGGCGCCGCAAATGGTGCTGGCGCGGGGCGGCGCGGGGCGCCGCTGAG
>WEKY01021036.1:12870-25958 GCA_013390045.1 Picathartes gymnocephalus | reverse complement strand
GGATGCGTATGATCCGCGGCGTTAAAAGATGGAGGGGGTGACGCTGAGCGAGGCGGAGCAGCGCTACTACTGCGACCTCTTCTCCTACTGCGACACCGAGAGCACCAAGAAGGTGGCGTCCAACGGGCGCGTCCTGGAGCTTTTCCGCGCCGCGCAGCTGCCCAACGACGTGGTCATGCAGGTACGGCCGCCGCCGCGGGGCCCTCGGGGGTCGGCGCGCCCGGGCACCGCCCCGCCGTGCTGAGATGGCCCCGTCCCGGCCCTTCCCGCCCCGCAGCCCTTGGGCGGGGGCTGTCCCACCGGCGGGGACTCGGGCAACACGGAATCGTTAGGGTTGGAAGGGACCTCTGGAGATCGTCTCGTACAACCCCCTGCCGAGGCAGGGTCACCTGGAGCAGGTGACGCAGGAACGCGTCCAGGTGGGGTTCGAGTGTCTCCAGAGAGAGAGAGGCTCCACGACCTCCCTGGGCAGCCGCTTCCAGTGCTTTGCTGCCTTCAATGTAAGGAGGCTCTGCTTCACGTTGAGGTGAAACTTATTGTGATGTAGCTTATGGTCATTGCTCCTCATCCTGTCACTGAGCACCACTGAAAAGAGTCTGGCATCATCCCCTCAACACCCGCCTTTGAGAAATTTATATGCGTTAATGATGTCCTCAGTCTTCTCTAGTCTAAACAGGTCTAGCTGTGTCAGTCTGTCCTGATCAGAGAGCTCCAGACCCCTGATCGCCTTTGTGTCCCTCCGCTGGATCTTCTCTGTTAACTCCTTGTCATTCTTGTACCGAGGAGTCCAGGACTGGGCACAGAGGACGCAGCTGTTGTCTGACCAGCCACCTGAGACCCCGGCTGCAAGGGAAGGGCAGGGGGCACAGCGAGTTCTGCGCCGTGCCCTGTGCCAGCCCCCCTCTCCTTATGCACCTCTGACTGCAGGGCTGGGAAGGGGCTGCTGGTGTCTCTGCTGGCAGCGTCCAGCAACTGGTAGGAAAATATTCCATGCCGACACAGAGGCCATCCACAACGTGCAGACTTTGGAGTGTTGGGGGGGCGGGTGAGGCTGACCCCACGATTGCTGATGAAGAGCAACACAGAAGGAAATCTGGTTTTGTGTCGTTGGGAGCTACTGACACTGGTCCACTTCACCTAAGCCACGCAGTCTGTTTTAGACACTGCTTGCCACAAGGAATTAACTTACCTGTAGTCATCCAAATGTTTCCAACAAAGAAAAATGTGGTGTTAAGACTGACGCGGGCCCATACTTGCAATATGTATGTGCACAGTTTTAGCACTTCCTTGGACAGGTTGCATCTGAAAGGTGTAGCAGTATTGCAGAGCTACCTGCGTAGGAAAGGGAAAGTCCCCTATGATGTGCATATGTGATTATTTGAGGAACATATTCCCAGTGAACCGTTCTTATGAACAGCTATCTAATAATTTGCTGCTTCTGCAGTTCCCTCTGTCATTGTTCAGTGCTTTAAAGTTTACGTAGTCTTTTAAGCTACTGTGGGTAAAGCTGTATTTTAGAAAGCTGTGCCGCCTTTTATGCAGTTTCATCCTCAGCCTAGTGAGATAAGCAGCCCTTTTAACAAAGTATTAAACTTAGTGCTGCTAGAAACACAAATTGCAGGATACTGAAATTCAGTGCCAGGAGAACACTTGCTGACTAGGGTTACTGTTGGTGTGTTTTGGGCCTCCCAAGCTGGTTAGTTGAAATGAGTTTAAAACACAATGAAGTTGAAGAGGGCTGAATAAGAAGCAGTTCATCCTGGTAAAACCAGTCATCTCTTATTTGATGACTTGTTAGACTGGACTTAATGGTAAGAGAGTCTGCATACTCAGTATTATGAGTAAGGTTTCTCAAGGACCACCCACTGCTGCTTTTTGTGTGTCACCAACCAGTTTCAGAAAAATCATCCCAGGGAAAGTGAATGTTTACATCTTCACTGTATTTAAAATTTTCTTTTACATAAAACTTGTCTGAATCAGTGTATAGTAAGCTAGTGCTAGAGAGTTGGTTTTATGCAGGAATTTAGTGCAAGAACTTGGAAAGACTTGGAATTTTGAGTACAAGTGCCCACAGACTATATCCTTATCTTTTGCAGAGGAGGTCATATATTTTCCTGCAAAGTAGACTGCATCTGAAGAAGAGAGACTACTCGGGCGTCATTCCATGGGTCCTAAATAAATTAACTCAAGAAGCAGACCTGGCTTATCACTGTGGTGATCTCAAGGAGAACCTTGCAGTTAAAATGGAAAACAAGATACTAGATTGCCTGAGGAATGAGACTGTAAATAGTACAAAGAAAGTTGAAATGCCCTTAGCAGTTTGACCCATTATGTGTGTCTTGTGCAATCACACTTGGTCACCTGTAAAGTACCTTGTGCTTCGAAAAGAATTTAGTTGTCTAGTTTTTTATGTTCTTGAAGTATGGCTTCACCCCAGGTTAACACAGGCATGGCTATATTGGATTGGGCTTCTTCAAAGGGAAATTGCATTTGATGCTTTGGAAGCTGAGACTATGTAAGTTAAACCTCAAGATGAAATAGCTTAAGAAATAAATCCTGTGAAGGAGATGGAATTTTCTTTTGACCGCTTGGGTGCTGTGTTTTTACCTGTTCATTTGAAGCACCTGATGCTTGTGGGTAATAAACTTGATTCAGTTACCCAATCCTTACATAATCCTGGAATGCAAGTATAGTACTGGTCACATGAGTGCTAAGTACATTTCTGGGTGTGCAAAATATAGCGTAAAATAGTGTTCTTCAAGCTCAAGGGGACCAAGTAGTCCTGAGGAACTATCTTGGAGTTTTTCCTCTTCTATGCTACAGGTTGGTAGGTACTTTTGAATAGTTCAGAACTGATTCCATTGGAAATTAACATGTCTGACAGTTGCATTTTTAGACTCATAACCTGTTTTACTTGCAAATCTGTTGTCTAAAGGCTGGATATATGTGCAGCCTTTTTTGCAGGGAGTTGCAGCCTTGCGAGACATCTGTCTCACAGGAGCAAAAGTTAATAGATGTGTCTCATTGTTCCTAATCAATTTCATTTCTCCCTCTGAGGGTCGTTAAGTGGGGATAAATGAACATGTAAAAGACTGAAACAGTTACGGATGTTGTATACCAAACTACAATGTCCTGGAAAAGAAAAGCTAGATGTCTATTTTGCACACACCTACAAAAGGACAGCTTTGTTATCAGAATAGAAATACCACGCCAAAGATGCACATGTGAGAACACCAGTCTCTATTAACTCGTGTTTCTTCTTTTTTATTCACATCCCTGAAATGAGCATTAAGGTAGAAGACTTGCATAAAAGAGCAAATAAAAGTCTGTGTGTTGGGGTAAGAAGTCCAGCTACTTTACAACAATTATGAGTCTTCAGATTGCTCTCAGGGTGTGGTTTCACATTGCAGCTGACAAAAATCTAATGGTGAGTTGGCACTGAAGAAGTTGATTCTGTGTTCCCTCAGCCATATGTTCCTTCTCCTTGCAAAGACACTCGTGCCTGTCCAATGCTGTTGGATGCTGGCATCAGGGAATATGTAGGCAGAAAATTAATCACAGCTTTTTGTTGGTTATAACTGTATCAGGTGACAGAGGGGTTGAATGAATGTCAGTGCTAGCACAAGAAAGGAGGCAGGAAAACTCTTTGACAGACGGGAAGTAGAGAGCTTTCTTTGTTCTAGAGCGATTGAGTATTTTAGCTGTGACCTGGCATGGGGCTTGTGGTAGCTTAAACCACTGGAAGATGGAGCTGGCTCTGACTTTTCCTTTGAACAGACAATGAGCTGCTCCAGGGAGCTTGTTCAGCCAAAAGTTAGAGGATCTTGTCAAGTGTAATTTTCACTTGCCTCAGCTTGTGGCTTAGTTGCATGTGCACTGGTGTTTGTGTGTGCAAGCAGTGTGACACAACACAAGTGAATCCTCAGGAGCTGTTATCCACTGTATTTATGCACTTCGGACTCTTCCCTTTGCTAGAGTTCCGGCCTGGTCCTCTGTACTGACTGTTAGCTGTGATTCATTACGTGCCCTGCTAGGGTCTATCTTCTAGGTTAGCTTGATACAAAAGAAACATAGTTGCCTGTTCTGGAGTGTCTGCACGGAGGAGTGTGCTCAGGAAATTGTCTTCAAAAGCCTGTTTCACATCTGACCTAAAACGCTCATATATGTAAGCTAATAAAGTCAGTTTTTGGTGTCTCTGCACTGGTGGTGAAATTGCTTGTAAAATCTACAGTTAGCCAAAAAATGTATTGTGAAAGTCATTACTTGTGGATAGAATGAATATAGTAGCTGTTCCCTTTGTTTCATTTGTAGAATTCTTGTTAAGGTGAGTTAATTACAGAATGTTTTCTGAATTTGTATTCTTGATTATGAATCACAGAAACTTCACCAGGCAAGAAGCAAGTCAGTGGTGCATATGATACTCATCTGAAAATTAATGAGTCAAAGCGTCTTGCTTTAAAATGCAACATTACTATAAAACTACAAATATATGAGTATTGGCATATATTTTCTCTAAAATGAATGGTCATCTTCAGTGCTGGCATTGTACAGCAATGTTACCTGACTTCTAATTTAGTGTTAGAAAGTCTTTGAAATGACAGATGAATCAAACAATTATGCCCAGTTACTTCAATTACAGTAGGCTTCCATTAGTCCACTAAAAACCTAGTGTAAAGCTATTTTTGGCTCTTGTTAGCCACTTTTAATCTTTTTATTTGTTTCTAAGGAGTACTTACAGACAGATTAGTTTTGCTTGTTCTTGTTTCATTGATGGAAAAAATTACTCTCTGGTTGTCTACCTCAACTCTCTGTCAGAGTTTGCTGTCCTCACATCAGAAGTTGTAAGAAAGCGCGTACCCGTGATGCAGCTGCTTTGTTGAGAAGTCCAGAGTCTGAGATGCAGGCATATGCTGCCTTCTGTTGTTCTTGGGGTGGTAGTTTTTGGCAGATAGAGGGAACAGAAGATGCAGCGTTGGTTTCCTCAAGTGCCAGAGCTCATCTGCTGTCAGGCAGCACAATTATAAATGGAATTGCAATCCATAGGCAGAACATGGCAAAATGAAATTGCAGGTTCTTGATTTAAAATGTTGGCTTCTTTGCTGGAAAATGGATATAGAGAGAAAGGGATCTAAGAAAATAACAGCTTGTTCACAATCATTTTATTGTTGCAGGTACTATTTCAGTGAATTTTCCTACGGAAAGACTACCTGTTTGTCAAATCAGTAAAGTGTACTAAATGCCAACTTTGAATGGAAGCTGAGCCAGGGCATGCTTAGGATTGCCTGTGTGGTAGAGACATGCAGAAGACTCAAACTTATTCTGGTTAATTTGCTGAATTTAGTATTCTTTCAGAACTGATAGGGTAAGAAATTAGAATTCCTTATACATAGCAAATTTCATATCTTCCTTTCAGTCATATGAATTTGGAATATATTTAAAATAATAACACTTTTAAGTCTTAAAAAATGTATGCTGTGTAAATAGCTTTCTTCTCTAATATTGACCTATAACTAGTCTGCAACAAGCCCAAATGAAAGAAAAATCGCTTTATTTAATCCAACTCATATGTTTTGTTTGGGGTTTTTTTTAATTATTACTTTAAATCTTGTATTAATAATAGAAAAAAATTTGAAATTAGTTTAGATTTTGAGGCAATATTCACAACAGGTCATTATCAAGGTATTCTTCAGTGTAGATACCTCTAACTATAGAAATTTTTTTACTTATCTATAGTATTTTTTTAGCCTGAGCACCATAAAATTGATAAAACTGTAGACTGTTGATTATAATCTTGACTAATTTGCATCTAATTTTTCCATATTTATATATTTTCATATAAAAGATGTTTTGTATGTACGTATTAGGCTGTATCCCAGTCCTCATTTAATAAACAAGAGTTGTTAAAAACCTGTTGTAGATAGAAACAGTGCGTGGATCTGCAGTTAAAAATATCTGATTTGTGAATCACCTGTTTTTTCCTTCAAATGTCACTGTAATAGTGTATTCTCCTTTCAGCTGAGCAGAAGGTTAGTTTTGATTCCGTGTATTGATGATATACATAAGAGTGTACTTTCTTTTAGTGCCAGGAATGGCTTTTAATCTGCTATTTATCCAGTGAATTTTGCTTTGAGTTTCTGCAGAATTCTGGTAAAAATGTTTATTTAAGTGATGTTGCTTTCACAGAGACCTTAGTGGACTGGAAATTAATTTCTTTTTATAGTTAATTAGTTGGAGTGTTTTCATATCTCAACAGCATTTAGGAAGAGAACAGTCATTGTTTCAAAAAACAAAAGGCAGGAAGTTAATGGCAAAACTTTAGAATTTTAGAGTAAGTCTATTAGACTTATATTTGTTTTTAGTGTATTTCTTGTTGTAATTGGTTTTGAGCCTTTGAATTTGATTGATATTCATACTGTACAGTCACTTACATAGTAAATAATTCTTTCATAATTCCATATGCTAACACAGCACTCAGATAATTTCAAGTATCACAGCTCAGCTTAGTTTGAAAACAGTTTATTCTTTTCTTTTTAAACATGCTGTCGGATGACAGCAGGAGTGATTAATATACTTTCTGGCATAACTGGATAGAATTCTAGAATTGGAACTATCAGGGCCTTTGGCAAATTCAGCTGTCTTAGAATCAAGTTGGCTGTACAAAATTATGGATTGTAAATTTCATCTTTTACTGGCAAAAGTGATTCTTTTGTGTTAGAAGTTTTAAGTACTTCACTGACTGAAAAATGGCAAACATGCCTTCATCTTAGTCTAATCTTCAGTAAATGTTACTGCAGATACTGTGGAAATTACATGACTTTGCTGGCAGTGTCTATGACTTTTCAATTGTATTTACTAGCTTTCAAAATATTAGTCCTTGCAGACAAGTTTCCTACCTATTAGTTCATAAATATTTGCTGGTTTAGGTTAGTCCTTCTTGTAGAATTCCTAGATGTCAGATTGGAGTTCTGCTGTTCATTTAAATGAGTTTGAAGTCAGAAGTGAGTGTGGGAGAAATATGTTGATTATCAGATTTTTTTCACTCGAGTTCCAATAATGATTAATGTAAGAATATATTTTCCACTTATTCTCTTTCCTTTAGCATTTTTGTTGATCATAAGGATATTCTTAAGCCAGCAATGTAATTTTCTCTAAATTAACGTACCAAGTTGGTGATCCTGTTCATGACTTGCTTGTTTTTCCACCTGGGGTTAGTGTCTGAAGAGTTAAATTATCCCCACACTTGTTATACAAAAAGTACAACGTAACTTAGGCATGTCTGACTGTGTATAGGAACTGCGTTTTGATAGGTTAAAAGACTTTGAAAAGATGACAGTCTGATCTGAATTTCTGGAATGATTGACTTAGGATGTCTAAAATGCTTCTGAAGTATGATAACAGAGCATTGAGTAGACTCAGTTTTGACTATATTTTTCAACTTCAGTAATCCCAGAAAAGTATGACCCTGAGTTGTGTAAAATTTAGCATTAGCTGCTGACATGGAGCATTCCTGCTGCAGACTAGTAGTTGGGAATTTTGTAGAAAAGTCTCTTATTATTACAATAGTGTGAATTACTTCTTTTTTTTCTGATTTGAAGCATCTTAAATAGTTTAAGATCTAATGTTAACAGCGGCGTCTCAAATGTAGCTCTGTAAATGTGCAGTCTTTAGAACTTCAACCAAAGTTTGTTTAAACTTTGATAGACATATCGTTAAGGCTTCTTGGCCTCAGTGGGAGAAGGAGAGCAGTGCAAAGCGAAGTAACTAATTAACAGTGCTCAGATTGATGCTCAGAGGAGAAAAGACTGGGATGGGAAAGGAGTGTAAAGTAATGGACACGGTAGCTTCAGATAAACTTATGTGGATGTGCTCAGGAATAACAGGAACAGACTGGAACAGTCCTATTTGTCCAGGCCACAGCATGACCACTCATTCCGGGATCAGAGAATGCCTTAGTCTTCATTCTACATTAGCAAAAAACCCAGAAGCTTGTGCTCATTCTTTGGGGTTTATTTCTGTTAGTATTGTTCTGCCGTAATAATGGAAGTTGATGTGTGGGGAAGAATGTTAAAACTGAAAAAGAAAGAAAATAATTATTAGCAAAGAATATCAATCACTGGAATGCTTCAATTATAGAGAAGGTCTGAAAAGAATGAAAATGTCTGTATAAATGCTCCTCTCTTCAGCTTTTAAAATTACATGAAAAATATTCAACTTAATGCTGCATGGTAGGAGTTTCCACAATTAGAATATCTGTGAAGTATCTCTCCAGTGCCTGCTGAAGCTAGATGCTTTCTTGATAATTGTATGCAAGTAGTTCCATTCATTTGTTTATGCTATGGGAGATAAATTGCATTTTGAAGATTGGTAGAACTTCAGAAGTTATTTACTCACATAAACTTCAACCATAAGAACAAGCAAACAGCACATAAAGTAAGAGCAAACTTAGTCTTCATAAGGATTCAGTTGGACTTTGAATTATTGTAAGAATAAGACCAAGTGCCTCAAAAGATTACAGATAAAGAATGTCATTCCGTATGTGCCAGCTGGGGCTTGTTTGCCATTTCTTATTCAGGTTTTGCTTGTCAAAACCAAACTGCAAACCTAAAAACAAGTTCTAGATATCTGATGTTGATCAGTGAGAGATGTATGCTATAAGATTCATTGCAGTTTATTCGTAAAAACTTGTACTTTTTGTGTTGTAAAAAAAGCCTGTGAGTAAATAACTTCTGAAGTTCTGCTGAGGTGTTTTTTGGTTGTACAGTAGACAGATTCAGTTTAATAAGAGAGAAAATAATTAACACAGTAACTTTTTGTTGGCTTACTGAGTGGAGTAATCATAATTGTGTGACCAGATAGATGAGCAGCAGTTGGTGCTCAGGAATGGGGAACTGCAACTGAGAGCAGAAGAGGGAGGAGCTATTTAGGTTAAGCAGTGATGTAAAATTACATAGTAAGAGAACACAGGTATGTGGAATATCTCACTTTAAAAGAGCTCTCTTGATACATCAAAAATTAGAAATCGTTCTTGTGGTTGCCCAGGCTGTCTTTTGCTGCTTCAAATTTTTTTTTTTTTCTTTTTAATTTCCAGTTCTTCTGGCTGCTTTATTACCATTTCTGCTTGTAAAGTGTATTTCTCATGAACACCTACTTTGCCAGAAAAACAACAGTAGAGAAAGTCTTAATACAAGCAAAGAGTAACTCTGCCTTGAGGTCTTCCAGGTGTGACTTTTTACTTGGGAGGATGGTAATTGCTTTCTAAGTAAGTGTTCATCTGGCTGTCTGTATTTTCCTTTGTTGGTGCTATTGAACATATCAGAAAGATGTACAATTCTTTATTCTGCCCTCTTTTTTGAGGGCATTTGACAATATTTTCTTTGAGTTGTAGTCAAGGAGGGCAGCCTGGTACTCTACATATTTGGAAAAGTGGCCCCTCAAAGTCAGGATCTTGTAGTTGCACGTAGGGTGCATCTGCCTCATCTTTGTGGATTGATGGGTGATGGTTGCCATGTACTACCAAATCAGAAGGGACTTGCTGACCTCTGGAGAGCCTGGAGCTCTGCAGGTAAGATTCATGTGTAGAGCTTATAACAGTTTTTGCAGCAGCTTGTTAGTAAGACCACAAACTTTGATTGCAAATGGAAAAATCAAAAAAGCTACTACTGCATTAGGAAGTGTCTAATAAATGAGGCTAATGCACTGTGAATCTACATGCTACCAGGCACAACAGGAGTTGTCACAGACCACTTTTGGGAATTACCTAAAGTGTAACCAGTTCAAAAGCACCACCAGTAATAAAAGTTCCACGAGGTTTGTGTGTGTGTGTGGTGTTCAGCATATTCACTTGTTAAGAATTTATTATCTGTCATAAATCAGAGTTTTAAATTTCCAGTGCTTTTTGCTGCTTTTTCACTACAAAGTGAAAACATGACTCAAAGTCCGGCAACCCTTACTCAAGGGGTGGGCATGCTTGTAAGACAGATCCCAAAGTACAGGGGCAGAATAATTCCTCTTAGCCTTAAAATACTGGGTCCTTTCTTGAACAGCTAATTATTTCTGATGTGATTAATTCTGAAATTTCATTTAACTGAAACAGATGTATGTTTGACCCTGAAATGACCTGTGGAATGGGAAATCTTAGTTTCAAGTATCTATAGAGAATTAATTGTCCCAGCTGATGAGTAGCTATTTTTTCCCATTGGCATTTTAGCAGTCTGCTTCCACTGTGGATCTGCACAGTGTGAAAATCAAGGGCGGAGGAGTATTAGGAGAAGCTCAGACAGTAAGAGACTTTAAATAGCTCACTGCCAGAGTGCGTGTGTTGTCTTGGAAGTCCTCCAGAGCTATTGGTTTTATTTCTTTCAAAGCCTGTATTCTGAAGCCAGGTTTGTGGAATTGCCTGTGATGCATCTTCATGGAACAATCACTAAAACCTTACTATTTGTTATGCAACAGAGAACAGCAGTGTCCTAAATATACTCTGTGCCTTGGAATTCTTATTATCAACTGATTAACTGTATTTACTACAATGCCTAAGTACCCAATAAGACAAATGTATATATTAGAGGTAATTTTACACTTGCTGTTCAGCACATGAACATTTTCTGCTTCACACTGACTGAATATTAAATATAGCAGTATTTGTTATCCTTCATGGATGCATTTTGCAAATGATCTTTGGATAGGAGTAAGACTGTTTAGATGTTTGCAATGTGCTGAAACATAGAACTCAGATGAATACTTGCACTGTTTCTTTTAGTGGCTTTTTTTTTTCCTGTCTGTCTACAATTATGTTTTTTAATTTTGTCCCACCTTGTACCAAGCTTTGTGGAGCCATGTGGAGAACTGGGTCAGACTTGACTCAGTTAAAAATAACTCAGCAAAAGAAGAATCTTTGTCAGTTCTTTGTCTTGTTCCTGTTGCACAGTGCTGTCAACAACTGTTGCATCTGTGAAGCTACCTGTCAAGCAAGATTTTTGAAGAGAAGTTAAAGATTCTAACTAATAATAGGAGACTAACCAGTATTGTTTTGTCCAGTTGAGACTAGGTGAGAGACTCTAGTTGGAAAACTGTGCCAGGCTGTGGTCAGCAATTAGTGACGTAGATTGAGATAAATGAAGTGACAGGAATTTATCTAACAGCAGTTGCAGAATAATGTGATTAGAAGATAACGAATTGGGAGGAAATAAATGTATTCAAGCTAGGAAAAATCGAGTGAAGGAGATGTTCATAGTTCTTTGGTGTGTAGAGATGGTCAGGGCTTTTTTCTGCTACAATAGCAATGATTAGGAAACATTTTTTCAACTTACATTACACGTCCCTGAATTACATTAGAGATATGGCTAATTTTTATTGTAGCTGAGGTGAGTGGACAACATAACTTCAGGAGAGCATTGTTGTAGGACAGTGTGTTCTAATACCCAATTCAAAGTTGTATTCCAATAAATTTTTGAATTGGAAAACATTCTGTCATATGTTTTCAGTTTGCAGAGAGATTTAGAATTCTCATCAATGAACTCCTGCATATGAGATACAGAAATAACATTGTTGATATGATAAATTTTTAAATTTTAAACTGTGAATTAAAATCAATCCATAATCAGTTACATTTTTATTAACTAACAAAACTGAAGCAAGTTCTTATAATTTTTTTCTCTTTTTTGTATCTAAAGTAAACAACTTTTTTAATGTAATGCTTGTTTTTCATTTGAAGGTTATTTTTAATATGCACAGTAAAACTCAATCATTTTCTAAACATTGAAGCACAAGTATATTCATATGGTTTGGTTTAAATCAAGTTTGTATCAAATATTGTATAATGAATGTGAAAACTTGTTTGTATTTTTGATGCGTGGTTTATATGGTGTTGTTCATGGTCTTTGCTAAATTTTAACATAAGAGAAAACTTTGTTACTGTAAAGGTGATCACTCAAAGAAGTTGTCTAGAGAGGTTGTAGAGTTTCCCTAGTTGGATATACTCAAAATCCCAGCTGGACACAGTCCAAAGCAACCTGCTGTAGCTCAGCCTGCTTTGAGCAGGGGGAGTGGAGCAAATGATCTCCAGAGGACCTTTCCAAGTTCAGCTATTCTGTGATTGTGTGTAGGGTTTCTTTGTGTTTAACAATTTTCATGTTTATATTCTTGGTGTAAGACTTTTAATCAACAATGTCCTAGTTTGTATGAGATGATACAAAAGTCCTCCTCTAAGTTTGTTCACTCCCCTTCCCATTAGCACACAATATGTGTGTTGTAATTTCCAGCCTACAAAAATTGTCTTCTGTTCTTGCGTCTTGCCACCCTCTGGTATGGAACAGTAGGTACTTTAGTAACTCTCTCCAAGCAGATGAAATATTTTTATCTTTACTGTGTAGGTGGCATGCATGTTGCTTCATTTATTGTTTTAGCATTGAATTCATCCCTGTTTAAATACTGTTGTACTTTTGCATGAATAATATTTACAGATAATGGGCTTGATTTGCCTTGTAGAAGAACCTGGGGGCAGGGCGACTGTGATATTCTGGAAGACTGTTCCAGAGAGATTTTCTGAGTTCTGGGAAGTGTGTTTCAGTGTATTTGATAGAGATATGATTTGTTCCACTTCACCTGGAATTTGTAAAGGTTCACAAACCTCTCCAAGTTCAAGGGCCTCTTATTTGAAACCTGTAAGGGTTCTAGAAGGTATCTCCTTGAAACAGTGCCCTTTGACAACATACTGTTTCCCAGCCATGTCTGGTTTGTGCCAGCTCCTGGTATTTCTGATGCTGTTGTGTCCTGGTTTGAAGGACAGGTATATGCTAAGGAAGGCAGGAGCCTCCCTTGGAATGGAGACTGTGAACCCCTTCCCTCTGAATTATTGTAATTTTGAAATTAAGGGGGCTCTCAGGCGAGGATATAGGAATAGGAATAACAGTTCTTTACTAGTATTTATAATAAAGCGAACAAACAACAACTCTTATGGCATTAACAACAAAACAGAACCAGGAATCCGGTCCCAGCCCTCTGGGCCTGCAGGCACTGTCCCCTTGGGTGCAGGGATGGTCACAGCCGGCAGGGGGCGCTGGTGGCACTGGGTGGGCAGGGCAGGTGCGATG
>WEKY01021036.1:0-12758 GCA_013390045.1 Picathartes gymnocephalus | reverse complement strand
GGCTTTGCTTCATGAACCACCCTGGGGCCGTGGATCCCGGCGCCCCAGCAGGACTCTCGGAAACAGCAAGCTGGGACAGTAGGACGTCTCTGTAGGCAGGGGGAGCAGGGGCTGCAGGGCAGTGAAACCCAGAGCAGTGCCGATGGAGCTGCGGGGGGCAGGGCAGGGGCAGCAGCCCGGCTCCCACCCCGGCAAGGAAAGGTCAGCTCAGGATCCCGGGTCCCCCATGCAGATGGTAAAATAGGTCTCAGTTCAGAGCAGGGGTTCACTCATGGCAGAAGAAACAGCTCCACGTGAAGGGTCCAGCAGCAGCAGAGACTCTTCTCTCCCCAAAAAGGCAGAGCAGCACCTCTGTGTTCCCCTCTGAAGCGCAGCTTCAGCTCCCCGCCGCTGCCCCCACCCCTGCCTTTTATCAGCCCCTCTCCTCTGGGGCTTGGCCACAGTCCTTTGTTTTTCTTAAGCAGCCAGTACTTAAAAATTCGTTAGCAACTTAATGGGGGAAAAATTTTATACAAAAGGAAGGAAAGAAAAACCTAACCCCCAACATGTTGTTGCATCTTTGCAGTATGATGGCTGAGCATGCAATTTAATAATTTACAGCTACTGCACAGAGGTGTG
This sequence comes from Picathartes gymnocephalus, assembly GCA_013390045.1. Classification (NCBI taxonomy): domain Eukaryota; kingdom Metazoa; phylum Chordata; class Aves; order Passeriformes; family Picathartidae; genus Picathartes; species Picathartes gymnocephalus. Next base: position 12,140 of record WEKY01021036.1, on the reverse strand, counting down.
TTTTTGTGGGTCGTTTGTTTATTTGGGGCAGTTTTTTTGGTGGTTTTTGTATCAAAGGCTTCCAACAATTCTGGAGCTTCACAGAGTTGTTGGCCTTACTCTAGTTAATTGCAGTAGTGTGACCTCAGGTTCTTCATATCTAAGGAGATTAAAACAATTGTGAAGCATTTTGTCTTGAAGATGGCTCTGCATCCCTTGAAGATTTAGGGAAATTCCTTGTCCTCTCTCTTCTTAAGCAGCTGAAAGCCCTAAACCTAAATCCCAGAGAAGCAATCCTTTGATATTTTTTTGTTATTATTCCCTTGTTCAGTATAGCTGATTACCTGTTTCATGTTTAAATCCTGCTTCAGGGAATTTCCAGGTACACTGTTTTGAGTATGTTTGAGCATGATGTCACTCAGCAGAGGAGTCTCCACTAGATGTTTGCATCTAATGATTTTACTCAACCTTCCATCATGTTTCTAATTAGATTATATTCTGTATTTGAAACAGAGGACTTCTTTAGCTAGCTATGAGTGGATTTGACACCTACTTGTTCAGCAGCAGAATCGCAATTTTTTTGGGGGGGCGGGGAGCAGCAGTGGGGAGGGTTGGGTGGGGGTTTTTTTGTATCCTTAGCTTTTTGCTTTTCTTGATACTTACATCTGGTGTATTTATATGTATTTACTTTGAATCCATGCTTGCCTTTCCTTTCTCATACTTACCTGCCACAGTAATTTAGTTATTAATTCAGTTTTTAACTGAAGTTTTTTTCTATCGGGCAGTACTGACAAGCTTCAAAAGAAGGTAATTTGTAGTTCAGCAGTGCCTAATCATTCCATAAGTTCAAAATGCCTATATCATTGCTTCTTTTACTAAGACTCATGAGAATCTGGTTAACATCTGTTGGTGCTAGGCCACTGAATCCACAAGCTTTTTCTATTTTGCTTGTAGTCAAGTATGTGGATGTTCCATCAGTCTTCCAGCATACAGTGCTTTAAAAAAGAATTGCTTTTGCTGTCACACTGGTTTTGATTGCTAGCTGTCTCTTGAATCTCCACTGCTTTAGCTCTGCTAGTTATTTAAATTCGGTATAATTATTTTTGGCATTGGGGTGAGTAAAAGTTTAGATGTTCATGCCTCAGTTTTTATTTGAGTTGTCATCTGTCAGTTTACACTGTCACTTCGTTCCTGGTGGCACTTTTTGTAGTCCAACCAACCTGTTGCATCCAACTATATTGAATTATTTTTTTATTTACCGGAGTTTGGAAAATGCTGTGTTATCCCCTGACTTCTCTCCAGACATCATGCTGCAGAAATACGACAATGGGAAAATTCAAATAAAAGAGGAGCTGTGGGACATGTGAAGTGTGTTCCAGACACAGACAACTGATTTCATGCGGTAGTTTTTGTCCAGCAGGATTTGACCTGCATGTACAGCCCTAAACCAGCTGATCCTCTTGTGACTTGAATGGAACTAAGTGTTTGTCAACTTCCTGCACCTTCTTGTGACAGGTTTTACAGCAGCTTATTTTCATGAGGTTCCAGAATCCTGGTGCATGGCAAGGAAATACCCAAGTAGTTTTTGCTGAGCTGTATCTAGCTCAGTTGTAGCCGATAAACTCATCTGATTCATTGGATGGAGTTACTGAAGTCTGTTCTCTGACAGCTTGTCCATCGGGTGGTTCAGTTATTGCTGTGTGAAAATGTAGTTCACTTCTTCAGCTGGAACTTGCCTCCAAGCAGGGCTCCTCTGCACTCAGAACTGTATCCTCTGAAAGTTGAGATACCTTTCAGGACAGCTTTCTCTAAGTCCAGTAATAGTACATCCCAGTAGTTTGGAAAATGAGCAGATGTGACAAGAGACCAGGTTTGCCAATAAGGCAACATGACTGAGCTCAGGTGGGAAGGCTGAGGATGGAAATTAATGCCCATGGATGTAAATTAGTCTGAGATCCTCTGCACTGATGGTCACAGGCAAAGTCTCGTGGACTTTTGTGCCTCAAATGAGACTGAAGGAGAGAAACTAGTAGTATTACAAAAAGATGATGGGTCTCTAGGAATATATCAAATCCATGGGATTAGATGAGATCCTTCTGAGCATGTTGAGAGAGCTAGCTAATGTTGCAAGCCATCCTTCTCTTTGAATAGTTGTGGAGATCAGGGTTGTGTCTCAATTGGAGAAAGATGTTACAGTCATCGTCAGGAATGTAGGGGAAGATTTACTTGGGTAACTGCTTGCTGGTCAGTTGCAGTTTGGTCCCCGAGGAATTGTGGAGCCAGTCTGTTTAGAAGCCATTTCTAGGCATATGAAGGTGAAAACAGTAATTAGGATTACCAAGAGTACTTGTCCACCAGATTGTCTGGAACTGTGGTTGAGGAGAGAGAAGCAATGACATTATCTACATTGACTTGAGTAAGTGTTTCACTGTGATATTCCAGGAGCATCTTTGTGTCTCATTTGGAACATTGCAGTCTAGATGAGACTGCTCAGTAGATAAAAAGGCTGTCTGGATCATTTAGCTCTGTGAGTCTGATTTGAAATGTATCATGCTTAGTATCTTATCAGTGACCTGGCACAAGCTGAAATGCCCTTCAATAAGATTGCAGGTCATCCTTGTGGAGGGAGATGCAGTCAGTATGTTTGAAAACATGGCATGCTACTCTGAAATGTATGAAATCTGTATAGCAGTTGTGCTTAAAATTTCTTTCTGTAAGTAACTGTGTTTCATTCCAGATTATGGAGCTCTGTGGTGCAACAAGACTTGGCTATTTTGGAAGAAGTCAGTTTTACATTGCTTTGAAACTTATTGCTGTGGCCCAGTCTGGTCTCCCTCTAAGAGTGGAAAGCTTAAATACAGGTAAATCACAGGATCGGGGGAGTGGGGATTGAGTTTTGAGTGCAATTATTGGTAGTTGGCTCACAGATTCTTACAGAGTAACTTTGTAAATTTGTGTGATATGTCTTTTTATACATGTTGCTAATTTAAAAATGTGGAGAGACTGAGAGAGCGTTTTCTTACTGTGCAGTAAATAAGAGTTGAAATACCTTACTCATTGAGTAAGTATTGGATTCATCGTGAGACAAATGAACAACTTGTACCTACTACATAGGAGCAAGTTAATTCTATAGATTACTGATGTGAGAAATGGTGTGTCATGTCCTCTGAGTAAAGTACTAAGAGGAGTAATGTAAACTGGAAGGAGAAGAAGCATGCAGCATTTGCAGGCTTTTGTAGCTGCTGGGTTTCCGAAGCCTTGATTGTGACAAATGGAAGGTTATCTTTTCTAACATTACATTTCTTCGTACTTAGTTTGACAATTTTTTCCCCTTCTTAGAGCAGATATGAAGACTAGTTTTAAGACTTTTTCCCAGTGAAAAACCTGACCTGTAGAAAATCTTTGAAGTCTGTTGTCAGCCAAATCATCTGTTACCCTACTTTTCAAAGGTCAGCTGTGGAGTGAGTGGTGAAACAGGAGAAAGACTTATTCTAGGAAGATGGTTTAGGGCAGCAGGAGGAGCTTTGATGTGAGGCTCTCCTCTAGCCTTTTGTATAAGATAAGTGGATCCATGTCCTTGTTGCTCTGTAAGATGAAAAGAGGCTTAGGAAGATGAAGTAATGAGTTTTAAGGCACTATAGCTCTTGCATTATAGTATACAACTCACAGGTTAAAAATATCTTTGGAGCACAGTTTTGCCTTAGAGTGACTTTCCTGGTAGAATAATGTTATGATTTTTATATGCTAGTAAATAAAAGAAGTCTTAGGAGGTTTTTCTGTCTAAAGGATGTAGATTAAACAGCAGTTAAGGAGACTGATGAAACAATCTGATATAACTGAAGTATTTGATAAAGCTATAAAAAAAGAAAGGAATCACTGTGTATACTTTCACAGTTATGTTTATTCTAGGCTCATACAAACTGTTTATACTGCTTTCATGGGGTTTTGTAGCTTTTTGGAAAAGTGCATTGTTTTAGTCAACATTTTGCTAGTATTCAAGTTCCTTTCGTGGTTTATAAGCCACTGTGTGTTTATAAACCATTTCCCTAGTTTTCCTGATGTGTTCCCAAATCTAAAGCTTTAGCAAGTTGTAGCAGAATGCCCTAAAGTCAGAAAGCTGGAAGAAGACCCTTCAACTCGTAATACTGATAAAACTGGAACTTGATCAAACAATTGTGGAATTTTTCATCAGATGCCTGTTGGAGAAGGGAAAGACAAATTTGTATGTAGGCTTTTTCCAGGGATAAGCTTGGTTTTATTTTAATGTGAGGTACCTTAACCAGAAGGAGCTTTTCTATTTAAAAAAAAAAAGAGACATCACAAGAATTTCGAAGGAAAGAATTGAATGAAGGTACAGAGTTAATTCCAAAATATAAAATATGCTACTATATACTTAACAGCAGTTGGAACTTTAATTTCACATTGATAATTTCCTTGATTCATGACAGTATTAGAAATACTTATAATGATTTCTGGACTTCTAGGAATAATTTTCTGTAACTGGTTCCAAGCCTACAAAATACACCAAGCACAATAGAGAGAACATTTATTTTTACCCTAACTGTTTTTAGCTATGGTCTGTTGCCTTGGTTGCAGTGGTTCCAGTCTTATCTATGAATTTCCTGCTTCTAGAATGATTCAAGCATTGTTGTAACAGCTAGCTCAACAACTAAAATCCAGCAGGCTGAAGATTCATAAAATTATTCTGAGCTTTGCAAACTTAGTTCTGCCCACAGTCCATTTCCGAGATGTCTTGAAGAGGAACTGTTAAAGCCATCCCAAACTAAGCTGTATACTCTTTCTCTCTTCAAACATTTTAAATTAGTTAAAGTTTATATTTTTGGACATATACATTTTAGCTCTCCATTTTATTCCTGTTTCATTGATCTTCTTAATTTTCTTCCTTCTTTTATCTTGGGAATTTCTTTCACCTTCCTACTTGTTCCTTTTGCTTTTTGGTGTGTGTCTTGTCAGTAGACAAGAAATTTCCTTTATCTGAGTTGCTGAGTAGAAACTCAGTCAAATTTTGAATACTAAGTCTAACATAAGTGTGGTCTGATTCTTAAGTGCTTTTTTGATTACTCAAATGGACAGTAGAGTAAGTAGTTATTGTACTACAAGCCTTAAAGCTGTTGTTCGTTTGTCCCAGAAAATTTTCCTTCCAGGAAGCTAAAAATTGAGACATGAATGAGCAGTGTCTATTTCAAAGCAATGTTTATTTTTTAAGTTTGGAATGCAGGTTTTGGTGGAAGAAAATGTTAGGAAGGATGTGGGCATACAAAGTACCGAGAACTCTTTAGCGTATTCAATATCAAGGGTTAGTTCCATTCATGACAGCTCTCACATTTGTAATTGAGGGATTTCTGAATGGTAAGAAATGTTGTAGTGTTGAAATGAGATTTTTCTGCTGTTACTGGAAAAAGAGAGGAGAGAGGTAAAAATAGCAGGTTAGTCACATAGGAACTTAGTACAGCTAAACAAACCTATATTTATCTAGTCTTGCTTTTAAAGAAGACAGAGTATTTTGTGTTTCTTTTGAGTCCTCTATTATTTTGTGAGTCTTGCTGGCAGAGCCTATTGCACAGACTTCCCCTGTGTCAGTTGGATCATCTGGTGTCTGTATTTTCCTGGTTTTGCAAACATATACATTTTCACTTGTATGCAATAACTTTTTCACTTTTTGGCTGGCTGTGGTTTGCTGTTCAGTTATGTTACTTTCCTGCTGCAGCTTGGGGTAATAAACAGTATGCAATTTCATCTCATATTTTAATATAGTTGTAGTACCACTGACTCATTCTCAGTACCAGAAGTAATTTACGTAAGCAGTAAGCAAGAGAAATTAAATTTGAGCCATGCTTGTATTTTTGTTTTGTGTTGGAGACTTAATTTCAAAGTAAGCTGTACTGCAAATTCACAATTTATGTGTATTCAAAGTGGAGCACTAAGAAGATTGCAGTTGGGAGAAAAATGATGGAAATCTTGCAGTGGGAAATCGAAGGTTTACATATCCTCATTTTTATGTTGGGCTACTCTGGAGTATGGTACATAAAGCTAATGGGCTTTGTAGCATTTTGAAGAAACTTTGCATTTTAGTAGTTCTTATCAAAGTGAGCAATGTTTCCAGTTGTATTCCATTTAGCTACTTTAGCTTTTGTTGTAGAAAAGTATGCATAGATGTGTTTAAGCAATAGTCACAGTCTGTGATACGGCTAGATTATATAATCTGTTGTAAATATGAATGTGACATTAGCTCACCAAAATATGATGCTGAATATACTGCAGTATTTTAACATTTGTTTTGCTGAACCATTCTGTATGAAGACACTAATTCTTTACATGTGCTAGAAATGGTAGATAAATTTTGAAAATCACATTTCAGTAATGGAATGTTGACAAAACTAACAAAAAAAGAGCTCAGCCCAGGTTATCTGATTGCTGCTGCATTTAATGCACAGTTGTAGTGCAAAGCTGTAATGGAGCAATGTGAAGTCATCTTTGTGTAGCAAAGTCAGAACATGGGTAGCAGAACCGTGACGTCTAATGCAGAATAAGGATTTGCTTTTTCCAGCTGCCAGACTTTGGCTTGATGATAGCAGCAGTCTTAGTGTGTAAGGAATTGAGTCACACGTGAAATTTTAACTTCAAAATAGAACAGTGTTTTTATTTTTAATCATCATACTTGCGTATAGTAAATGTCCCGCTATATTTTTTTTAACAGTAAAGGACCTCCCTCTTCCCCGATTTGTTGTGTCAAAGAATGAACAAGAGGCAAGACACACAGCCTTGTATTCTTCAGATGCTGATAACCCAGCTTCATACTCAGGTGTGATTCCTCCTCCTCCACCTGGCAGGATACAAGTCAAAAAAGGCTCTGTGAGCCATGATGCAGTTCAGCAGCGTACATCAACTGATCAACAGGTAAAGTAACTTAAAAGATTAAATGAGATTCTGAGTCAGTACTTTGATGTGTAGATTTGATATGACTTCGAAGCTAGGTTACTTCCAATATCGTTTCTTTAAAAAATTATACTAATATATATTATACACAAAGACCGTATCTGCCTCTGAAATACTTGCATGTAGGCGACATTTTTTATGAAGTCTTAAAATCTGTGTTTAAAATGTTGGCAGTAATGGACAAAGCATTGAGACAGAGAAGAAATTTGGTGTGTAAGTTAGGATAGTAAATATAAAAGTTGTAGTCATTATGATATTAATAGCTCATTTATTAAATAGTTCCCATCAGTTTCCTGGTCATTGAAACAGTAATACTGAGTGCTATGGAAGACTGCATTTCTAGTCCGTCAATATGCTCCAATACATGCAAATCTGAAATACTATATTTAGAGAAAAATCTGTAAATTTTCAGATTTTCTGCCTCACATTTTATTGTTCAGTGGTTTAACTGTTAAGGAGAGACAATGAGAACCAGAAAAGCAGACAGAAGTTTTCACATAGCTTTTTCACAGGTTTTAATGAGAAAACTGATTTCTCTTTGTTCTTTCATCTTCAGTGACTAGATGACTGAATTAATGAAAACTGTAAAGACTTACAATTCTGTGCCTTCTCATGCATAATTCCTTGAGTTTACAGTCTTTATGCTCTTTTTCCATGGGGAAATCCTTTCTGATGGTCTTTTCTACAAACAAGAGCTGAGTACAAATGCTAAATTTTGCTGGGTGTAGGTACTGAATGACCTGTTTTCTTCCTTGTGGTATACTTTTTTCTGGACTTAAAGAATCAAGGAACTTGCAAATGTCCCATAGTCACTGTGAGAATCAAGAAGTCACTCATAAACATTTATTAGGCTCTATGGAAATAGCCCAGACTGATCCAATATAAAGAAGAAGCAAACTAATAGAGGAAATCCATAATCAGTGTTTGGCTGCCACTTCCTTTCTTCTAAAGGGAACATGGGTAATATAATGAAAAAAGAGCTAGCAGTAGGTCTCAAGATAGCTTTTTGCTGTCTAGTTTTGGATAGGTGTGTTTGAGAGAGCTATCAAGCACTTCGCACATTGCAGATTTCTTAAATCTGATTGTGAAGTTTTAGTTGGTTTGAAACTGTTTTTTGTATGCTTCCATCGTGATGTTGAGTTTATTTAGTGAACAGTTGTAATTTGATACAGGAATCTGTACTGGCATAATATTAAAATAACAAAAAGAAAAATCAGGTCTTCAGGTTCAGAATAAAGAAGCAATGTATTCACAAAAGTATGTGTGCATCCCAGTTTCATTTCTCTGCCTTAGCTTGCTGTTAGAAACAACTTAGTATCTCTCTTTTACACAAGTCTGTCTACGATCATCAGAATAAAGAAACTCTGTATCTACATCCTTTGAGTAATCTGGCCCAGAAAACAGACTTGTTACAAATGTAACAGACAACAGTGCTTTGAGTCCAGCAGTTTTTTTCCTGGTCTAGAAATCGGAGAAGTATTGTCTAATTTTGCACCCTGTTGTAAAACTGAACATTCTGTGGCTGATGCTGCATTTCTGACTGTACAATGAACCCATTCAAGTAGCCTTTGTGTCCCAGTCTAATACTTATTGATTGAGATACCAGGTTAGAAATAAGCTGAGAAAGAGGCTTGAGCCCAGGTTTCTCACTTAACCACATAAATACTCCAATTGGGTTACTTTATAAAAGGTGGGTAGAGCTTTTATCCATGTTGTCATGGAAATTGCTGATTTAGTTGTCTTCACCTGGAGATACCATTCAGATTTATAAAATCTAGAAAGAGATTCAGATTCTGAATTCTCATGCCACCTTTTCAAGCAATGAGTATGAGAAGAGATGAAGTCTGAAAAGTAAATCACAACATGTCACCATCCTAGGGATCACTTTCTTTTCTGGAGGAATATGTCAGTTAAGCTTTTTTAATATATTTCACTCATGGAGCTTATCATGTAGTTGTTAGATACTCCGTTAGAAATTTGGGGTTTTGTTTTTTCTTAAACTGTTTGCGGCTTTGAGAATGTGCCCAGCACTTGAAAATACAGTGATTTCTTCAAATGCTAGGGCTGAAATATTATTTGTATGAAATCATAAGGTAACTTAATCTTCATCTTTAAAAATTGGATTCATTTATATGCAGCTTTTCATATTAGTGAGATTTGTTATGCATAGTATAATATCTCATAATCACAAATAATTTATGTAGAAGAATTTCACTTAGTATATTGTCTACTGAAATGTCCTAGCTAAAACTATTTCTTTATCAATAAATTATTTCAGCAGTTCCTTCAATGAACGTTACTTGGAGGTCAGGAATCAGGAAGTAGCAGTCAGGTTGTGTTTCCGAAGAGTAGCTATAAATGATGTTGTGGTAGCTTTTGTACTTTATAAATATAGCACTGGACAGAAGTTTGTCTTTTTAATATTGTTAGAAGATGACTGAAGTCATGCCCAGCTGTCTTGGAAGCTGCAGAACTGATTTTAGGACTCTAGCTGAGTAATGAAAGATGCTGTCACTCACTGGATAGTATGTTAAATGCACATCCTAGTGGAGATAAAACACTGGATGAAAAGACTTTTTTTTTTTTTTCTTCTGACAGAATTTCTTATTCCTATGAAATAGAGGCTAAGTAGAATTGAGCACTTTTGCTGACAATGTGGCATCTATATGAGCACTTTGGTGACATAAGTATGCTACCACAGTGTATATACATATCTATACCTTGACAGTAGCAGCTATGTTACTAAAAATGCTAGGATACTGAAAACTTTTTTAGAAGAAGCAACAGTGTTGAGATTAGGAAGAATTTTGTGTCTGCTGAAAATAGCTCACAAGTGACTATGAATAAATGTTCTCAGTGTTCAAGAGGTTTTGTGTTTTGCTGTTATAAGCCAAGAAGCACATGCTTTCTTCAGTTTTGTTAAGAATGGCCCAGATGCTGATCAGGTACTGCTCTAGGATACTTTTATCTCTTTTCCAGGAAAGGAGGTATCTAGCTTCGATAGATACTGAGACTTTAACATCTGAAAAACATGTATCTGACAAATGCTTACAGGTTGAACCTTGCTATATCCAGGTGAACATAACAGGTAAAGCTGAAGGTACTCCTCTACCTATGGGTGAATTAAGCATATTACTGGCACTCCAGATCATATTGATTTATTGCTATGTCAATGCAGCCATAGGAGGAGAAGCTCAAATTTTTGTACCTGTAGCAGACAGAATTTGATCATTTCAATTCTTTTACCTGTACGAAAAGTAGTGTGACTGTATTTTACAGTTTTGCCAGTAGTTCATTTCTGTGCACTTCTGTTTTGTAGGTTGAACAGGTAATTTCAGATAAAATATACCTGGTATTAAATTGTTTACAAGCACAGAACTGGAAAAGATCTCATACGTCATTTGCATGTAACTCTTTATTATGATGAGAAATTGTATTGGATAATGAGTTTTTAAAAAGATCAGGGTTCTCTCTCTTGAAACCATAAAACCTTTTGTTTCACACTGGCTTTCAGGTCCTTAGTGGGAATATTCAGGGGAATATGGTGGGAATTCCCACTTAGTTCAGTCTGCTCATTTAACAACTTTGTCATCAGTATTTGCTGCAGGGAACTACCAGTATTTACTGGAAAACCATTGCATTCCACTTCAGCTCTGTTTTGTTCGACAAAACCATCCATAGTTTCAGTTTCATTTCATAAAGTAGTTACCAGTAATCCTTAATCCTTCTCGCCCTGTGATCCAATTTGAATTGGATCACACCTTTTGAAAGTATTTTGCTACATTTGTATTTCTTGTTCCAAGTGATATTTCTCCAGTATTAATACTATTTTGAGGGTTCTTTCCTGCTTCTGCTTGATATATCTCACCCTGTATACCTTGGCAGCTGTGAATAAAACAAATCTGTCATACTTGACATGTTGTAGAAGTCTGATAGTTTACCTGTGCATCCAGTCTTCTCATTATGGCCTTTGGTATTGACTTCCATTATGCAAGAAAACCTGTATTTTACGTTTTAAAGTCTGATCACTGGCTGTTCCCTGTGTCCTGAAAGGGATCCATCTGTCTCCTGCTGTACATTTGTTGTCACAATTCATAAGCATGCTATGTAGTGTGCATAATCAGTTACCTAAAGTATCAAATCAGTTTATTGTCCAAATCAGTCATTCAGGAGCATTATTAGAAACTGCTTTAGTCTCGTGATTCCCATTCTAATACAATCCAGCTTTACTCCTTCTATAGTCACTTCTTTTACACCTTAGATCCTTGTATTAATTTCCACATTGTTGGAACTATCTTGTATGACACCTTGCTGAGGTATGCTCAGCTTCAGGTTAAGTGTAGTGCAGTTCCTTTGTCAAGGAAATCACAAAATACCAGCCAATTTAAGTATCATTTCTCATCCTGTGATTGATCCCTTTTTCATTTGTCTCTGGTTTAGTTTTTATTTTCCTCAATTGGCTGAATGACACATCCCCCTTGAAAAATGTGTAGTGCTGCAAGTAGAAAAGTTCTCATTGAACCTTGGGCTGTTTTGTTCTTTGGAATGAAGGCCAGTTGATTACAAAACCTGGGTTCTGCGATTCAGTCTCCATCTCTACATAATTCTTTTTTCATGATGGATCTGTTGACTAACTCATAAGCAGGCTGGGTGGTATCAGGACGTGGATCACAAAACCTTTAAAGCTACTCTTTGCATATCATGTCTGGCTTCATTGCCTCTGGAATTCTCATTAGGAGGTTTTCTTCTGGCCTGAGGTGTGAGACCTAGAGAAAGGTTTATAATCTCATGGTCTCACGTATGCTTGTAATGCCCTTGTTAGGCTGAGATCCCTCTGGACAGTATTGTGTTTCCTTATGCCAGTTTGTTTGACTTGTCTTCACTAAGGCTCTTCTTTTACTGTCAGATATTATACCACCGTTTTTAATTAACGTGCTATTTTTAATAACTTCTTGTCAGTTCAAAAATATCCAAGTTATGAGTACTTCAAGTCTCAGTTTTGTAGTTCTGACAAAAATAATGATTTTTTACAATGTTTTTAAATGTGAAATTTTTTTTCTTAATTAAGATGCACTACTTAATTTTTGTCTGGTAGCTATAACCTTATTTTTTGATTAATTATTGACAAAGATGTTCTCATTAGTTTGATTTAACATGAGAACATTAACCATTTATGTTAATATGCTTTTATTTAGATCTTTTCT
>WEKY01021035.1:0-34434 GCA_013390045.1 Picathartes gymnocephalus | reverse complement strand
ACAAGATGAAAAAAAAAAAGAAAAAAAAAAAAAAAACCTCAAATAATTAAAGCCCCAGAAGGTAGTGAGATCATACCTTTTATGCTTGGATAACCCTGGGGAAAAAAATACTTTTAACACATCTATGTGCAGGGGTTAGAAAAGCTGCATAGCATCCTAAAATTATGTCAGTGAAGGTGAAAGTGATCAGAATCTTGAAACTGGGGTAATAGACTGAAGACAGGATATAGAAAAAATGAGGAATTAAGTTACAGTGTAAAAGAAACGCCAGTGGGGTTCCAGTGAGAGTCAATAACTTTTAAACAACAAATGGAAACCATTCTGATTAATGCACCTGATCCATTTGCATTAAGATTCTAATTCTAACTATGCAAAATTCATTCACATTATTTAAACTCTACAGCTGTGAAGGCTACTCCCTACTCTGGAGAAGAAGAGTTTACACTTTTTAAGCTGTAAATTATGAAGTGTGATAATATTCTATCTTCATTTAACCATATGATAGATCTCCTCAGGTCTACTGAGCATGTTTATGGGAATTCATTTTATGAATATGATATGCAATGTGCAGAAACAAAATAAAATTGTTACTGTTGCTGTTGTTAGCAAAATGTATATTTTGTGTGTAGCAGCAGGTAGATGGATAATGGTTAGACGAACTGCATCCTGTGGAGAGAGACACTTTTCCTGAGTCACTAAATAGGCAGCTCACTCAGTTTAAGTAAAATAGTAATTGAAGGGTAGAAGATTTACAGTGAAAGTGGATTGGAAATTCTAGTTCACTGAATAAAACACTATTTAAATTTTTAAATAATTTTTCCTTCCTTTTGAGATGGTTCTCAGATCTCAAGTGCATACAAAAATAACATTAAGAAAAAAATAAAGACAACACAAATCATCTGGGCAGTTTTGTTTGTTGACATGATGTGGTTACATTATTGCATCCCATGAATATTTATTTTCTGTTGAAATCAAGACTCTGAGAAGTAAAGGCTTTACATTTTTGTAGCCTTTAAAGGACACAGGGGACTAGACAAGTGTAAGGCTTTTATGAGTCTTCTAACTGTGTCCTATTTTGTGATGGGAAATACCACTGAGGATATAGTGTCCTTCAGAGTTTTAGTCCTTATACTCCTTATAAACTATAATTGTTGCATATATAAAAAGTGATAAGAAAATTATTATGTTTTGAAATTGCAATCCTCAGGGGGAAAAAACCCACCCTTTTTTTTGTATATTTTCTTCTATTCTTCTATTCTTTCTGCTATTCTTCTGTCCGTAATATACGTCTTTTAAGGAGTGTTCACTGCAATAGAATCTTCTGGCATTTGTTTATCTAAATGGTAAACAAAAACATTCAAATGAGACCTTTCAAAAATTCAAGAGAATCTGAAATAATTTTGAGGTAAGCCTTTAGTTACCTCTGACATTTCTGTCTAACTAGGGAGGCTCCGCTGAACTCCATAAGGCAGTTCTGCACAGCTCTGTAAGTGGTACAAAGGACTAACTGTTCTCTTTGTAGTGACTTTGCTTCCCTTCTTCTCCCAGATAATCATAGAAGATGTTTCTTCTTTGGTCTTCATTCTTCATTAATGCACTGGGGGTTTTTTAATATTCAAGAACACTGTAATACATTTGCCAGATCTGTAGTTTTAATCATGTTACCACTACAGATTATGCGATACCTTGTGCTCAGGAAGCGTCACAAAATCTGCAGACAGGACCAGTTATGTAGATAGACCTTAAACATTGGGTTTTGGGAGTTTTTGGGGGGTTTTTTTTGCTTGTTGTCTTAAGTGCTGTGCAGAGGGACAGAGCGTGAGTAAAGGCAGAGATTGATGAAAAACATTGAAATACCAGTTTTGGAGAAAAATTCTCTCTTTTTTTTTTTTTTACAGCAGGAATGCATTATTTTGTGACTAGTATTAGCTAAATTAATTATGCTATAACTGACCCACCATAAAGCCACCCTGGAGGTGTCACATTAATCTTTTTATGGTAGCACAAAAATGAAAGTTAGCAATAAAAGCCTCCAAATGAAAGTTTTAGAGCTTTCAGAAATAAAGACAGAAAGAAAGGATTGACAGAAAGTAGTTGGTTTAGGCCTAACTAAATAGATCATGGTTAAAAAATTAATTTCTAGAGAAATTCTTTTTCTGAGCATATTTACTTCTAAAAATAAAACTGCAAGAGCCTGTAAACACCGAAAACAAAATTTACAATTGAAAACGGACTCATGTTACAACTTCTTTCACATTATTTAATTTCTACCTGATGGAATCTTCTGGTGATACCAAAAATGTGTTCATAAAACATCTGTTTCATCTCTGAAACTTTTTTCTTATTAGAAATAGGACCAAAATTCCCAAGTACTGTTCCTTTCTGTGAGCAAATTTTTACCACAGTCAGATGAAATCAGCTTTCTTATGTGTTTTTGGTTTTGTTTGTTTCATTGGTTGGTTTTTTGGTTTTGTTTGGTTTTGTTTGGTTTTGTTTTGTTTTGCTTTGTTTTTCTCCTGGTAGTTAACATTTATTAGTTAGCCTGGATAAAAACACATCTTAGTTCCTATCAGTCTTGCAAAGGGAGACCTATTATGTTCCTTTTCTTGGGTTTTCTTTACCGTTGTAAATATGTTTAAAAAATATTAGGAAAAAATAATAAATATGATACTTCTAAGTGTAAGTATACATTAAATTCTGGCTACTAATGTTAAAAAGGAAGTACTTGCTATAAATTGTTCAGATATATCAGTCTTCCATATGAAGACTTCATCTGCTTCACTTGACAAAAAGACATTTGAGGGAATGTGGGAGACTTTGATTTGTAAAGACAGTGTCAATAGGAATAAAAAAACACTTTCTCTCAGAAAAATAGGGACAACCAAAGAAATATCCTGGAAGAACGATGAGAGCTGCAAAGGGAAAATTTTCACAGAAGGGAAAATTTATAGAACTGATTTTTCCTGGAATTAATTAAGTACAATTTGTGTCTAGGTTGAAGAACCTATCACGAAAGTGAAATGGAGCTTGATCTTTGCCTTAACAACCAGTGTACAATCTCTCAGGCAGGGAGGTCTGAATAAGTATGTTGGCAATATTGAAATTTTTAGCTGTTTCAGCAGCCTTACAGGGTGCACGGTAGCTCTGTTTAAAAACTGAGCAGCTCAATAAGCAGAGGCACCTTACTAGAGCCAGGGCAGAGGTGTAGAAGGGTGTTTTGCCCTGAGGATCTCATGTCTGTGCATGCAAGCACAAGTGATGTCTTTGCAGCACAGCTGTGCAATTCCAGTAACTCTGTATGGCAGCCAAGGTGGCTGTTCCCTAAGGGGGTCAGAGGAGGGAGGATTTCAGCCATTTCCTGTCACTTTTCAAAGCATCATTTTAGACTGTCTTGCTAATAAATGAAGTGTAGCTTAGGGCACAGAGACTTATCTTTCAAATACAATTTCAGTCTGAAAATTTTGGGGATCTGATTTTACTTATATATTCAGGTTTACAATGTGATTACTGATATTCAGTGATATGTGGGCATGAAATAGTTCTGATTTTTACCAAGAGAATGGTAAAATGGACTTTTACATTCAGGATATTTTTCTTTTTCCTCTCTAATAAGAAGAAATTTACTAGACCATAATGGTTAAGACAGAAAGGATTTTTAATTTTTTTTCTTTTAATGAGATGAAGTTCAACATGTTTTCTGAGATTACATATTAGACTGCTGAAAAAATACTCACAACCTCTAATCCAGCTCTCTGTTTATATAGCTGAAGATGCTAATTGTCTTCTGAAAAGAAAGCTGAACCAAAGATTGTTTTGTGTTGGAAGGGATAAAATTTCCAAGATCATAGAGTCCCACCCATCTGCAATGATCAGGGACATCTTTCATTAGACCAAATTCCCTTCCAACCTGACTTTGAACACCTCCACAGATGAGGTATCCGCAACTCCTCTGGACAACCCATGCCAATATTCAGCACTTTCATGTAAAATATATCTTCTTTATACTATATCTTCTCAAATACACTCAAATCTCATTCAATTTTAAAACTCTTGCCCCTTTTTCTGTCCCTAATGAATTTAAATTTTCTCTGTCTTTCATACAAATTCCTTTTTAAATACTGGAAACCTGCAATGAGGCTTCCTGGAGTGCTCTCATCTCTTGGCCAAAAAAACTTAGTCAATCTTCCTTCATAGGGAAGGTGTTTCAGCCCTCTGGTCATTCCTGGATCATGGAGGATCATTTACATGGTCCTCTTCTGAACCTGCACTAACATGTCCATGTCCTTCCTGTGCTGGGCCCCCAGAGCTGGATGCAGGGTTCCAGGTAGGGTCTCACCAGAGCAGGGCAGAGGGGCAGAATCCCCTCCCGCCCATGCTGCCCATGCTGCTTTGGATGCAGCCCAGGACATGTTTGGCTTTCTGGGCTGGGAGTGTGTCAGAGACTGAAACAGTTCATGCCTCAAATATTGATATAAAATTTTGCTCATTTTAACACAAAACTGTATAAGGAAGCTACAACCAAAGAAGCCTCTCTGAAGATACCTGACTGGGACTTTGGACTGAAAGTCAAACTGCTGATTAGATAAAGGGAAACCCATTGTTCAGTCATCTCAGGCGGAGGGAAAGGTTTGCATCCACCAAAAGGCCAAAGCCACCAGCTGCGCTGAGGTTCATCCTCTGCCGAGTTTGGGGTGGGGGGAGAGCACAGCTCACAGAAGCCAGGTTTACACAGACTCCGCCCTCAGCCGAGGGGGAGGAGGAGGTTTCAGTGCGTGGCATAACCTCTGGTCAGAGGCAATAAACACCCATCCTCTGATTACACAAACCGGCCCCGCTGTGAAACGCCCCAGCCCCACAGGCCACATCCATGGGACTTTCACCTGAGAGGCAGCTGAGGGGGAGTCACAACCCATCAAAGACCCCCCAAAGTGTTCCCCAGAGGCCTCGCACCACAGGACTGCATGAGACTGCCCACCCTCACCGCTCTGCTGGGGGACATGCCTGGACATTGCCACCTGGCTTGAGGATATATTAATTCACAGGAATCTAGGCTTGGTCAGGGGGACCTTCACCCCTAAGAAGAGCAGCTGGAGAGGATCAATGAAACATTGTTGGGATCCACGGAGTGGTGATATTTTCCTTATTCTGTCCCCATTTCTTTCTGTCCCCCTCACCTATTTCCTATTTCTCTCTCCCTCTCTTTCTCTCTCTCTCTCCTATTTACTATCAAATAAACCCCATACTATTGTCACTGGCATATGGTCTCATTTGCACCTTAATTCAGGCAAGGGTACTTCTAAGAACTTTAGTAATCAGATCATGACAGAGTGCAAAAGGCAGGGCCATCTTCACATTTTCATCCATCAGCACCTCCAAGTTGTTCTTGGCAGGGCTTCTCCCAGTCCTTTCATCCGTCATGCCCATACTGGTACTGGGGGTTACCCTGACCCAGGTGCAGGATTTTGCTCTGTCACTTTTTGAACTTCAAGATATTTGCACAGGCCCCCCTCTCAAACTTTTCAGGGTCCTTCCAGATGGCATCCCTGCACTCCATCAAATCCAGTTTGTGTAGTCTGCAAACTTCCTGAGGGTGCACTTGATCCCTCTATGTAACTGAGGTAGATGATCCTTTGAGGGACATCACCCATTGCTGGTTTCCACCTGGACATTGAGACACTGACTATAAAAGTTTTTGGGTATGGCAATTCAAAAAATTCCTCACCAATTTAAACATCCATCCACTCAACACATATCTGTCCCATTTAGAGGCAGGAATGTTTTGGAGGACCATATCAAAGGCCTTAAAGGTAAACGACACCTGTACTTCTTTCCAGTAGTTCACTATTCAGCCATTCCATCACAGAAAGCCACTAGATAGATTAGTAAGGCATGATTAGGTCTGTGACGTCACACTGGTTGTGCCTCCCAGGATCCCATATGCTTCAACATAAGGAGATCATAGTTTCTTCCAGGAGAAACTGCACCTTACAAGGAATGGAGATGAGGCTGACTCAGGTCAGTCATTCCCAGGATTCTTCTTTTTATCCTCTTATTCATTATTATTATGTCAGAATTCATTTTAGGTTTACTTCTTTTATGGGAGGGTTTCTTTTCTCACTCTTTATTCAGAAATTTGAATGTGATTTGCATAATAAAGGAATAAAAAATTATATGCCTTGTCTTAACTTATACTGAAATTACTTATGTCTAAGCTTGTTTTCCATTATTTTGTGCAACTGAATATGAAAAAAGCTAAGGAAAATCCTTGACAGAGGTTAGAATTTTCTGACAAGAATATTGCGGTCACAAAATACATATCCAGCAAACTCCTATAACACACAGAGTAACAGCTGGATAACATACAAGTTACCAATCATTTAAGACATTATCTCATTGATAGTGTCCTTTCCTATGAAGCTTCTCCATTGATCTTGATTTTATTGTCAAGTTCTTCAGTTACAGAGGAAATCACCTGTGGCCATCAGCTCCACTGAATATGCATAGTGTAGGATGTCTTCACATGTGCAGACACAGCTCACCTCAGTTGCCAGTGTCACATACCACAGCTTTTGTTTTAGGCCAGAGAGTATTTCCTGGGAAAATGTATTCCTGTAGGGACAGAATGTTAATTGTTTATAGCTACTCTGTCATCTTGCAAACACAGTGATTTTAGGGTTGCAAGTTACTGCTTTATTAATGAGTTGGTGCAAGACATCTAATTAAAGGAAGACTCACATCAGGTTTTGTGTACAGCTAGAATCACTAATAATGGCAAAAACATTTCTGCCTTACAAGCATTTCTGAGTTTTCTGCTTCTGTTTATTAAGAGCAAATTTCTAGAAAAAAATACATTCTACCTTTATATTCTATGCTGCTCTTAAAGTAATTTGTGGGAGATGTGAGTCAGGATATATTCTTTTTGATCCTCTGTATTCTCTTTCATAATTTCTTTCAAATGAAGACAGGGTGAATACTACCTTTAAAAACGAAAAAAGGACAAATTGGTTTTATGTGCATTTTTGAACAGAGGTCTTACAAATGTTTTATGAGACTTTTTATTCTAATAGAAGAAATTATGAATTAATTCAGGTCAATTCTGGTTTTTTGAAATATCAATAAAATAATAATAAAAAATGCATTATTCATTTCTTAGGGAGCTCCCTTCCCCTGAACCAGATGTCAAGACATTTGAGAAAACAGACATTACAAGCATTTTCAATGAATGGGTATACTCTTGTAAAAACGTTTGGTTATGAAATATCTTTCTGGCTTTTGTTGTACAGATTTTTGACATTTTATTAGCCATAGGTCATGTAAAACACACAAGCCTTTCTTAAAAAGGAGTTAATAAATACTAAAAAAAACCATAAATGCAAATCTTTTAGTTTGGTTTTTGTTTTTTTTTTCTTTTAATTGCCCCTACATGAATCTTACTGTTAGAAATTATTGGCAATTGTTGACATATTATGTATGTAATAACTGAACACAAATTATTTGCTCGGTTCTAATGGTTGTAAACAGCTGCTAGTGGACACTTTTTGAAAAGCAGCGTAAAAATTATAAAAAACCCAGAAAGGCAAAATGAACCTAGAACATGTTCAAAGACTTTTAATTCTCTTATTTGTAAGTAAGTCTCTTGAGGTTAAGACAGGCAAAGTAGAATCAGTTATACAATTCAGCCTAAAGAATATTTTTATGGAATATTTTTATTTAATTAACTACCATCTTCCTACAAGGCAGTAAAACTCATTGATATTTAGATATAAAAGATGTAAAATTGGCTCTCTGGCTCTTCTTTTGTTAGAACTCCTGCTGTATAAATAACTCTAACAGTTATTTATACACTGAAAATAAATTTTCATATTAAACAAAGTCAATTTTCCTGTCTCTCTGTCGCCTCCTAAGGGGAAGCAGATATATGAATAAGATAATCCATCATTACTAACAGTAGTGTGAATAAAACATTCTCCTTAAATACAGCCTGAGAAAGGGTATTTAGCTGGTTAACTTTTGGAAGGCTGCATAATGCTTTCAGATAAACTTGCTGACAATGCGAGCTAGGATCATCAATCCATTTGATGCTCTACTGAGCTTAAATAAAAACAAAAGTGAGAAAGTTCATAGGTGGAGAATGGTAGATAAAGACTATCATTGATACAAAATACAAAGAACAACTCAGCGGTCCCCCTTGCATTTCCAGGTAAAAAGCAGTGCAGTAGGAAACAAGAAAATGTATTGACATCCCATTTTAACCCCTGTTAGAGCATTCCTTAAGACTGTTTCATGCCAGATCAAGCTACTTTGAGAAGTAAGTTGGTTTATTTTGGTGGGGTTTTTTTTGTCTTGGTTGGTTTGTTGGTTGGTTAGTTTTGGTTGTTTTTGTGGTTGTTCTTATTGTTTTGTTTTGCTTTGCTTTGTGTTTCCGTTTGTTTATGTGGTTTTTTTTGTTTTGTTTTATCAAAAAACATCTCCCCCAAACATATTCAGAAGTTGTAGAAATTCTTTGCTGAAAAAAAGACATTTCTCATGTAAAGGGTTCTCAAATATTTGGTGTATTTTCTCAATTCACCCTTCCTTTTTATGTATGTACAAAATTTCTGTATGTATAATAGAAAATTAAGATTTATATCACTTTCCTAACGGATCATAAAAATAAACAAAAGAAGCAGATTTTCAGTTGCAGCATACATTCAGAAGAATCTTTGAGGGGCATGTCATAACTTCACTCCAGCCAGCAATTAACCACCTCAGAGCCAATTTCTCACTTCCCTCCAGTTGGATGGGGGGGAGAATTGAAAGGGTAAAAGTGACAAAACTCCTGGACAGAAAATAAAGCAGCTTAATAAATGAAATAATAATGACAAAAATAATAATCAAAAATGTAGTGAAAAGGAAAGTAACAAAAAGAGAGAGAAAAAAAAAACAACACAAGAAAAACAAGGATACAAATAAAAAACGACTGCTCACCACCAACCAGCAGATGCCCAGGCACTTCCCGAGCAGCAGCCCCTGGGCAGCTTTCCCTGTAGTTTACGTGCTGAGCATGATGCCACATGGCCAGCTGGAGTCAGCTGTCCTGGCGTGCTCCCTCCCAGCTTCCTGGGCACCCATTTTCAGCAGGGCAGCAAAAGAAGCTGAAAAGTCCTTGACTTAGTGTAAGCACTGCTCAGCAACTGAAACAACAGTGCATTATCAACATTACTCTCATCCTTAACGCAAAACACAGCACTGTACCTGCTGTGCAGGAAAACTAAGTCTATCCCAACCGAAACAGGGGGGAAGGAATGTTGACTTGTTTCATTTATTTGTTTTCCATTTTCTTTTCCATTCTGTTTCCACACTCTACAGCAAACAGCTCCTCACTATCTCACAGTTTGACTATGAAATGTTATGATAGAGACAAATGGAAAGCCCTAATTTACCATAATTTTTCAGAGTGTAACAGGACATTTCTTCATTAAAACAGACTCACCGGTCTGACTGCTGTATATTACTGAATGTACTGTTAGGAAAAATGCATAAAGTACTAAATGCAACAAAAAACAATAAAGGGTATTACACTTGCAGAAGGTATAAGTTTTTGTTTAACATTTCCTCTATAACTGAGTTCTTCAGCTGTCACTAAATATGAACCAAATAACTCCCTAGCCTTGTTACATTTAAAGTAAATAATCTCTTGACGCTTACAGGTTTTTGCTCTATAGAGTGGAGTAGAATGAGATGCTAAGCTAATATAAAATAATTGAACACAATCTAATAGAATTAGCATCCTGATACTAATTATTCATTATCTGAGTACAAAAGATAATTTTGCTGTTTCTTCCTTAATACCTTGCTTTTTCCTTTTGGTGGATTGAGCTCAGATGTGGAAGTTGTGTAGTGGGAGAAGTCAGTTCAGTTTAAAAGGATGAAAATTGTATGGATTAACTGACAGACTGGGTTATACTCAAGGTTCATGTCAAAAAATATAAGTGGTTCTCAGCTACTACATTTTAAGCATTCTATATAACGCTATTGATAACTCAATTCCCAGTGCACTGTCATGTTCCTTCTTGGTTTTGCATATTGTTAATTGAACATGGTTAAAATCTTATTAAATCAAGATCTTATTAATTTTTTTTTCCTCAATATATAGTCTGGGCTAATTCATTAATTCAAAATAATTGAAAGAAAAAGAAAATTAAGTGCACTGCCCTTGCAGAGCAAGACCAAAATTTTGCATGACAGCTTTTACCAAATTCAATGGGCTTAAGTTTCTTTGTTGGTAGGGAGCTCACATGGTTTCTGGGATTAATCTCCAAATGAAATGTTTTAGCAATGCTTGGAGGAAAGTGATAGTGAACTGGGAGAGGGGGGGATTATATTTTATTATTTTGTTTTGCAGGTTTTAAGGCCACCACATAACTGGCTTGAATCAGACAGACAAAAAAAAATATCTTCATTTACACGTAAATAAAATTTTACCTCTAGTACGGTGCCTTTCTTACTTCTATATTGTAAAGAAGCCTATGGACACTTAATTTGAAATAATGTAATAATTTCAAAAAATCTTATATGTAAACATTGGTTACTAAATATATTGAACATAATTTTCATTACAGGATTAGTTCAACAGAGGTAAAACAGGCATCTAATATCATTATAGGTCTGACATGCTATTCATACTTTCTATAAATGTTCCAGTAGTCAGATTTTGATGTATTTGTTCCACACAGTTTTATTCTGTCTTTTACTTTAATGTTATACAGCCATCCAGTTGTCTCTCTCTCAAATAGATGTTGAACCAGACAAAATGAAGTGTGTTCATATTTCCAGTAATTTGGATTGCATCATTCTCTAATTCTCAAACTTTCCTTTTCTCACTAAATTTTAGTTTCTGTTTTTGTAATCTTGCATTCTTTTTTTCTTTTCATACATAATTCAAAGTTTTTCTTTAGTATTGCTCCTTATTTTTTTGGACATTCAATTTAGGTCAGCAAGTGATCTTTCCACAGAGTATTTTAAGGCAAACTAATGTAAAAGTTTTCTTCTTTGAAACCCAGCTCCTGTTTCCATCAAAGGCACGAGTTATATCATCAAGATATTCATTATAAATAGGAGTGGGTCTTTACACACTGAAAGCCAGTGGCTGTCTCTGAATTTCAATGTCTGAATAGCATTGAAGTTCCTAAAATGAGCATCTAGGATTAGGATAAATTTTCTTAAACTTTCACCCATAGCACTAGTCCTTTGACTCAGCTCAGTTGTGTTGAGGCCAATTTCCATCCTTTCTGTAACACAAATCTCGGCCTCAGCAATAATGTAACTGGTAAAACATAACAGGTTTTCTTCCCTGAACATCACGATATGCAGATTTTGGATTAATATTCTCACGCGGGAGGCAAGTATTTCTGGCAGTGCTATTACTAGTAGAACACAAAATTTGGTGGAAATAGGTAATCCTACATAAAACACAAAAAGCTAGGAAAGGCTAATCCTTCAGCGTGCTGGTCAGACCCAGTCTGAGATTCATTAAGAAACTTTAGATAGTAAGTTCTTAAGAAAGTTTACCTGAAATATGTCAATATTATCAAGTTGTGAGCTGGGAAATTTGACTCCTTACTAGAGGTGAAGCAAAACAATAGCTTTTAAAGGTCTAGCTGTATTAAAAATGACATGTATAAATAAAGTGTAGTAGGTTTTGATGACATGGTAGTCTCTTTTTTGCGCCTGGGCTGACAGATGTCACTGTGCTGTGTTTAGGCTGTAGTAACACCTTGTCACCTCACTTCTGTTGTGTGTGACATAGACCAAGCATGCGATACAGACTATCCAAGCTAAACCTCTGTAACCTGTTTCACTTATGGTTCTTCTTTTAATAAAACATGAACCAGAAATATGGAGAAATTTCTCATTTTTACTTCACAAAACCTCTTAGAAGCCCATTTTCTACTTATCAAATATTATACAAAATTTTCAGTGTTAGAATGAGTACACCTATTTTTTGCTGTATTTTTTTGGCTGTTACCATGTAAAATACATATTTTAATCAGAGGAATGCAAGTCAAAGTCACTGAAACCACTTCATGTTTTAAAATTATGAATATACAAAAAACTTATTCCAGTTATGGAGTCAGGGTAAAGTTGCAGCATACTTTTCCCCTCACAAACGCTTAAGAATTTTTACAACCCAGCCTATATATTTATTGTGAGGCTAAATTACCACCTGGTGCTTTCCCCCTTTCTTCCTTCCTTTTTTCTCTGAAGCAAATCCTTTGTTTTAACAAAAGAATGCACTGTTATTTTATTGTAACTTATTGTCAGCAATTTTCTGAGTTGCATTGTTTGGAATGCATTATGAAAGTATTTTATTTTCCTTCTTAAGGAAAATATGTAGGTCTTATAAGTCTTAAGAGAACAATTCAAACGTCCCAGAAAGACAAGTGACACAGGTCAAATAGGTCAGGAGACCTATTCCTTTGGGAATTGCCGTGTGAAGTATATAGGAATATGACAGTAACATCAACAACATGCCTTCTTAAATTTGTGTTTTGGGGGGGTGGGGTAGGGGGCGGATGGGGTGGGAGAAAATTAAAGACAAAAAGGACAAGGCAGGAATCAACATATTTTAGTAAATTGCTAATTCACTTTTGTGACAGTGGGAAAAGTTGTATCTAAATCAAGTGACCATCAACTTGAATCTGGGAGCACACAGGTGTCTTTGCTGTGCTGTTCCTCCCCATCAATTCACTCTTCTTGGGGAACCTGTGAGTAGACATTAGTCAGGCAGTTTGAAAAGCAGCGGTGTGCTTCACCATTGAGTAGGCTACTTAATGAACTCCCACCACTTCTTCCCAGATATAAATGGAGCACCATCTACTACCATCTCACCCAGTGAAAATAAGTAAAGAACTATGTGGACATTTCAAAACCTCTGTATTGCCTGTCCTCTATACCAGAATGGAAAACATCCTATGAAAACTCTGTATACATTTTTACCTCAACATGGAAGAGATAGGGGACACCTAATCTACTGCTGACAGATGATTATCATTTTCCTGTGCTATTGGATTATGCAGACATTCCTTGATGATACACATAGAATGGTAAAAATTTCATTTAAGAGTTTGACATAGTTATCCTTGCAGTTAATAGATGATTTCATAATTGTTAGTTGGCTTTATTCATCCTATTGTACCACACAGAGACGCCATACTGGACTCAATCACATCACTTGCATGGTAAAAGGTTACTTGCAGGATCTGTAAATAGCGCTGTTAAAATCAGGTTTGTATATGCAGATACATGCAGGTTTTCTTGCACAGTATACATAGACTTGAACTATCTATCTAAACTGAATATCCTCGATGGGAATGGGCAATTCACCTTTTTTTATGAGCATGGTAGCTCAGACATCCCTTATTTATATTCTGCATCTCTATTTGCAAGTTTCTGTGAAGTTTTGTTGAAGTTCCCAAAGGGGTTAATTAAAATATTTGGTCTATTTAATTTCATATAAATTTCATCACCTCGAGTTTTAGATTTAAGTGAAACCAGAAAAAGCTGTTTGTTCATGACTTCGATCTGAGGCCATCCGGGCCTGTATGACTTTCTTCAGGTTTGGCTGAGGGTCAGCTCCAAGTTGACTCAGTCAAGCTGAAGATCAGTGAACTTGGGTCAAGAAGGGCATAGTGCTCTTTATACACAACTGAGCATTGCAAGGAGAGTTATCAATGCTCTTGCTGAACAAAAGGAAATTATTTACTGCACCATCCTGATACATATATACCTAGTTCCCAAAAGACCTGTGGCCAGTGTATTAAAACTGGTATCTTGTTAATAAGATTTGAACAACGGCTGTTCACTGTTACCCACTCCCTCTTGACAGCTACTCAACACCACTAGGGCACAAGCAGTTACATCTATGCTGCCAGGAGTCTTTTCATGGCTAGAATGTCTTTGGTTTGAAACTTGAAAAAGAAGAAACAGATACCAGGGAATTTTTCATAACTCCTTGTCATGTAAAGCCTGTTAGCAGTACCAAAATATTCAGCAATTTTGTTTAAAAGTCTCATACTCTTTAGGTGACAAGTTTTCTTTGTTTAGCTCTCAGGTTGTCACCATACCATGCAGAGAAACAGTGCTTTATTACTTCTTGAGATCTCTTGTAAATGAAGTAGCTATAAATAGAGACCTGAAATATATCTGAAAGGCAAAGGCAGAGGAAAAAAAAAAAAAGAAAAAGGAAAAGGAAAACAAAAGTAGCATTAATTTATCTTCTGTCTCAAAAACAAGTACAGAGTTTATTCACAACAAAAATATCTGATGTGTTTATCCTTGTTTTTCTAACAAGTTTAATTAGCTACTGAGAGAAAATTGCTGTAACTAAAATGTACACTAAAAATAGACCCTACATAAATTATTTAACATGAAAATAAACTTTAGTAATGAGATATTTTGTCCACAAAACTTTTAATATTTTAATTTATTGTAAATAATATCACAAAATAAGACACCATTGAAAATTAAAATTAAAAAAAATAAACTTCCTGATCTCAGGGCCTGCACCCTTCCTGTATAACCTTACACTGATCTAGAGGACAGCACATGTATTTGTGAATTTTGGTTTACAAGAAGTTCCGAAGGTGTTTTCTCTCAGTTCATACTAAGTGCGTGACTGGGAAAATCTGCTTGCTGGATTCTTGGTATCAGTGGCAGCATAAAGCATCATATACAGCTTTGGGGAAAAATGAAATTTACCTGTAAGGATAAATCAGGGAAAGACTGGTTGTTTCCCATTTACATATAAAGTTAAGTGTCCTGCTTCATAGGTTGGGCAACACAGGAGCTGTGGAAAACATACATGAAGTGCACTTCTCAGAAGAAGATCAATTAAACCTGCATAGTAGATAAAGTAGATAAGAAGACAGATACATTTTTATTGTTTGTTTGTTTGCTTGTTTAGGGGGTTTTTTGGTCTTTTTTTGTGCATCAGTCACTGACTTCTTTCCTTTCTGTGTACTTGCCTCAAGTTACATCTAGCCTCCAGTCTCCTAGGAGCAGTAGTCAGTCACCTTGGCGCAGTTTTTCCCAGCACACTGGTCTAGAAGTGCTCATCTGTGTTGTTGCACAGCACCGTCTCTGGGGAAAATGCAGAAAGAATGAGCCCCAGGGGATTTCTGTGAGCCATGTTTCCCTGCTCTCATGGGAATCCCATGGAAGAACATGCTGATAAAATACTCTGTCTGACTTCCTCAATACATGTGGTTGGCCGAGAAACCCCCAGAACTGCCTTTCAGAGCAGTCCTCTCTGTGACTCTACTTGTAGAAGAGTATTGCAGGAAACTGTATCAGGAGGAAGAATGGAAAGACCAGCTCAACAGGAAATACAGCACTTTGCCACTAGTATGAAGCTCTAGGCAGCATGATGCATCCCTGCATTGAAGGCTGACTCCAGGAACCCAAGTCTGTCCCTAATTAATAACACAATAAACATGATACATACTGGTTACCAAAACTATTTTCAATAGAATGATAAAAAAGTATCTCACAGTTGCAGCATTTTACTTCCCAATGAATCTTTCTGATAACTTTGAAGGAGCTGTACATTATCTGTTTTCTGATTATTACCTCCATAATTAACTGAGTGTGAAAGGAAGCCAAAGAATTCCTTCACATATCTTCTTGTGCCTCCAGGAATGTGGCTTAGTAACAGGAGAGATGATAAACACTGTGGCAGCTGGATTTAAATGTGCCAGTAGAGATTTGTCCTTTTAGATGAAAGGTCCCAGAGTCAACAACTCTTGTTAGCATCCAGCCCATTAAATAAACTTTATCCTGACCAAATTGCTATTCATCTGGCAGAGAAGAACACACTGTATCTGACTGCACAACCTGTAGAAGTCAGATGATGACATATGTTGGATTGTTCTGCTATCAAATGTGCAAAAATGGCATAAAGTATTCAAAGGAAAGTGCTATTATCTGACACTTAAGATGATGTTGTTACTAAGCCTGGCAGTATTGGATCCTTTGCATTATTGACTTTGATTATGCCTTACAAATGGCTGGTTCCTTTTCCATCTCCTTGGAAATAGCTTCATTTACTTTCCTATAACTTTCTATCGAGGTATATCTTTCATTCAGAGAAATCCATCCTCCAGAGCAGAGAAATGGAAATTACTCTGCCTATCTTAAGAACTCATAAGTACCATACCCTCAGAAGAGCTGTTCAGAAAATCAAGAATTATTAAAACCTTCTTCTGCACTTGCTGAGAGGTGCCATGCAATTCTCTTCTCTGAGACCACAGACAGGCTCCATCAGCTCTGCTGTCTCAGACACAGAGGAGTGAAGTGATATGGGTAAGAATCCATGAAAAAAGCCACAGCTACCTCAGACTACTTTTTCATTACTTCTCTTCTGCAAACAAAGATTGGGATTCCTTAATTTTTGTAAAAGAGAATTATTGTATCATAGAATCATAGAATGGTTTGGATTATGAGGCATCTTAAAGACCATCCAGTTCCAACTCTCCTGCCCTGTGAAGGGACACTGTCCACTTGACCAGATTGCTCAAAGCCTCATTCAGCCTGGCCTTGAACACTTCTGGGGATGGGGCATCCATGTCTTCTCTGGGCTATCTGTGCCAGTGCCTCATCACCTCACAGCACAGAAGAGGAATGAAGTACCCCTCAGCTGCTCCTCGCAGGACGTCCCAGTCAGCTCTTTCTCCAGCATTGTTGACCTCCCCCAGATGCATTTGAGTGCCTTCATGTTCTTATTAAATTGTGGGGCCCAGAATACTGCACACAGTACCCAATGTGAGACAGCACCAATTCAGCACCTATAGGTGAAAGAATTGCTACCACTGAGGTTACTACCCCATATCTTTTCTTTTTGGTAACATAACTTTTTCATATGCACACTTCTACTGATCTTTGGTTTTATTCAATGTTAGTCATTTTTCAGGAATTTTCAACAGATAATGCCAGTTTTACAAAGAAAAGGAAAATGATGATTTGATGACAGAGGTATTTTATCATAGAAGCATAGAATATGAGTTGGCAGAAAACTGTCAGGATCTTGAAGTACAACTCCTGGCCCTGCACAGCACATCCCCAAGAATTACACCATGTGCCTGAACACTCTGAACACTCTCTTGATAGTTTAGTGTCTTTCTTATAGCTGTGGCACCCAGATCTGCCCCCAGCACTCGAGGTGAGGCTGCCCCAGTGCAGAGCAGAGGGGACAATCCCCTCCCTTGCCTGGCTGGTGATGCTGTGCCTGATGTCCCCAGGACATGGGTGGCCCTCCTGGCTGCCAGGGCACTGCTGGCTCATGTTCAAATGGCCACTGAGCAGGAACCTCAGGTCACTTCCTGCAGGAATGCTTGAGAATATGAAGCTGATTGGAATGGGTTAGAATACCGTTCCTCTTAGCTCAAAACTATCTCTGTCAAGGCACCAAAACTAGATACTTATGATACGGTTCTGGCATACACAACTCAGGATTACTGGAAACATAGATGAGAAAAACACCCCATCCCTGCAGAAATGCTTCTAGGAGAACAATGTCATTCATCCTAGACAGTTCACTTTTGCACTTCAGGACAGAATTATGAAATCACCACACCAAGAAACATTGGAGGGGAGCTGGAGAAAGATGAATTAAAAATGAATGGTTTCCACCATGAATTATTAAAATTATTCAGCATGGAAAAGAAACATATAGAGCAAAAATACAATAACAAGCTTGTGAACAGTAGAGGAAGCTAATGTGCATACAGATTTTGTATTCTAGGGTAGTGGGTTCTCCAAAGCAGCGCAGTAATATGAAGGTGACTGAGGACTAAAGCCTTGTAATGCAAAGAAGACTGCCTGGAGTATGGCTTTAACAGATTTTAAGACTCTTGGTGTGCACATAACACATGAGGACAGCAGCCAGATTTGCCACTGTGTTGTTAAATCAACAACAGTTGAATCACAGTGGGATCAGGGATGCATCTGTAATGCAGTACTAGCAGCACAAAGGCGCAGAAATGGGTTGGCACAATCTAACTTTGCGCTTCTCATTTCAAGGTCTGCTCATAGGGGAAAAAAAACCTTGACCAACAAAAGGTGATATTACTTAGACTTTATGAGACTTGAAATACAAGTCAATGTAGCATTGCAAGACAATAGGCCCTTTGGGAACCAGCCAGTACTATGTGAGATAATCATTAAGTGAAAGAATAGTTGCTATGGACCTTTATCAGCAATAGAAGGAAACATGTTAGTGAAGTGGATGCATGAATAGCAGTTGCAAATTCTAAGCAGAATGCACAACATAGCATGTGGGACTGCCAAAACGGATTCAGCTCAGTCCTGCTGTTCATACAAAAGAAAAGTGTTAATAAAAATGGGAAGGAAGCTTATTATTTTCACCCACCATTATTTTCAATAGTTATGTTTGGTGAGTAAGCAATGGCAGAAATGGAATCATACAGTAGTCACACCTTCTTTATGGAAATACACCTATTATATTAATATATGTCTTGTTAGGAAATAAAATAAAACAAAAGAGAAAATAAATTATTCAGACAATAGACTGATGTCTAAGAGTGTATCAGAATTTGATTCTCCAGATTTCACACTCTTTACAATTGAAATTATTTTTTTGTAAAATGAACATATTGAAATGATATTTATTTATATTCTTAAAATGGAAAAACATTAACAGGAAAAATTGAAAAACTGTCTATAATCTGGTTGTTCTAACATATAAGTATCAAACTAATATCCTAAACTTGGTCATGTTGGCTATTCTGAAGCTAGCATTTTACCTTATTTTTTTCATGAATAAAAATCCTAATAGCTTTGTTTCATTTCAGAGGATGAAAAAAGTGCTTCAACCTAGAGGTTTTTAGGAAATCACATTCTTGGGAACTAGCTATTCTTTCTGAGGCTTTTCATTGATTCAAAGCTGCAGAATAGCACCTGTGAAAGAAGTTGCTGCCTATTACTAACTATTGAGAATGTACTGCTTGATTTATCCGGGGAGCTGAAGCAACAGAAAAGTGGCAATCTGCTCCATTTGATAAAAGGTCCACTGAAGACTCAGTAAGAGTGTGAATGTACTTAACAGGAATATTCTTTGCTCTTTGGAATAAAATCATCACATCAGGTAGGTTTGATCATGAGTTTCACACAGCATCATGAAAAAGCCATTGCTGAAAGCATCCAGCTGACCAAAATGCTGATTTTTCAACTATCAGAGCTGTCAGGTGAAAATGAGGACTTATTCCTCAAATCACCAGAAAAGCTGCAATATAGTGACCAAGATCACATTCCAGCTTACTACAGAAATGCCACTCCCAAAAACATGAGATAGACTTTCATGCGTGTCTGTACATAATCCATAAAAACCTGACACCACAGATAAAGGCAATGGAGGAGGAGGAGGTATCCTATATGTCACAAAGCATTCCAGCAGTTATAATGCTCTGACGGTATCTTAGATAACAGAATAGACCATAAAGTTAGGTTCTGTCTTGTGTACCTAAAGAAGAGATAAAATGATATTAAAATAAACAAATAATAAAATTAAGATTAGCGGAGCAATGTAGCAACCTGGTACAAAAGAGGAGAAAAAGCTCTGAATCCATTATAATAAATCAATTTGACTTGCCATCTGAAAGACATATAAAGATGCAGCAAAAAATCTTAAGTGTAGTAAAACATAGAATGCGTCTACCACCATGTGGATTAAGAACACTTAAAGTTACAAAAGTGAACATATGGTGGTGTAGCCAGACAATTTTAGCCACTCTGAGAACCTTCATCATCTGTTGGCCTTTCTTAAAAGAGCTGGATGAAAACTAAGCAGTACAGAAAATATAACACTGCAAAGAACAGAACATAAACAAAATAAATTCAATTTTTTTTTGCAATCACACTTACATAAATACAGGTAAATTTTTTAACAATCATGTAGTGGAAGATGACCAAAACTTACAAACTACAGCAAAAAGACAATAACACTTATCTCCCTGAGTGTGAAAATAAATTTCAAAAGACAGACTAGAATAGCAATACAAAAAGTGTAAATAAAACATTCATCAATCTATCAGAAATTTGAAGATGGCATCTAGCAGCCAACTATTCAAACCATAGATGTGGTAAACAGCTTCTCTCAGTAGATCTCATTTCACCTGGAAAAAGAGCTCTTCATTTCTTTGTATGTGGTATGCAAGACAAAGCAATTGTCAACCATGTAGAGGCCATGTAATAAACTGATGATTCTACTCATGTGAGTTTGTCCTCTAAAAATAATTCCACTGTATCCATATCTGCATTTCAACTGACAACATAAGGTACAGGAAGGAGTTTTTTTAAATATTCCCCAGAGCTGCTTTTTATGTCTATTGAAAATTTTAACTTTTTTTACTTTTTCCATAAATTATCATAATGTAATGTCTTATTGACAATATTATATTGCCCAAATTGTATTTGGAGAAAATATTCTTCCATTTTAACCACAAGGTGAATAGGGTAATGTGAAAGTTAAACAAGTCCCAGTAAATTATTTGGGCCTTTAAGAAATACAGATCTTGTGTTGAAAGAGTCTACAAGTGCTGTCCATTGTATGCCTGGGACTTTCCAGGGACTGCTTGTCATAACTAATCGTTTTTGTTAATAACTGCTCTTATATATAAATGGAGATGCGAAAAAATTTTCAGAAACACCACAGGCAGAAGGCAACTCAAGGTGGTCTTAATTAACAATGTGTTAATGTGTATCTAACCAGCATTGCCTCGGTGTCATTTTGATGTACAATAAAGTAAGCCCCTTTGCATTGACTCTGGCCATATGTCCACAGGAAGAGTAAACTGTTTCGAGTCCTGGAAGATACTGAGCTCCACCATCCCTCTCAGGGAACACAAAATGTGGGGCAGCTTTGCAAAGAATTACTAGCTGAGGAATGACAACTGTGGCCCTGCAACTCGTGATGTAGGAACAGAAGAGCCACACAGTGTCTCTTCGTGTTAACAGCCTGAAAATGTGGTTACCAGTCTCCATAGAGAGTTGTGGCAGCTGCTTTGTTTCTTTACAAGAACTCTGCTATATTCCCTGGAAGAGTGTAGCAAACTACATACTTATAGAAACACCTTGGGATGGCTAAAATGATTACTGTAGACAGTTCACCTCCCTTTTTGAGTTTGGTAGAAGGACACTTTTTTCTGATATTACTTCTATAGGCTCTGCTGCAAATGGGAACACTCTTTCAGGTTGTACTCCTCTTACCTAAAGGCTTGTGAAGGTGCATAAGTGCAATAAGAATTAGAAAAAGTAGATTCTGCCTTTTTTTCATGGTTCCAAAAGGTCTCTTTAGAAAGGCAACTGTACAGAAGTCACCTGAAAATTCATGAACACGTGGAACTCCCTAGCAGTGAAAGACCTATAAACAGTCTCAGAAAGCTGCTCTGCAGGAAAGGAGGGACAAGTTGAACTACTGTGGCCAGAGAATTTCCCAGAGCTTCACCTTGCAGGAGCATTTAGGCCATTTGATAACAGAAGAATTTGTGCACAATGACATTTAGCTAGAAAATTTTGCTCTGGAGAGTGAGCTGATATTCATGGCTACACTAGGATTCTTCAATTGGAAGGCAACAGGGATATGTCATGTTGTGAGCAGCCAATGTTTTAAAACTGTAGTTTCTATATCAGCTTACAACATTTTAACCAAATGGATCTCAGGAACAACATGAATATGAATATTCTGTGTTATTTTATGGAACAGATTGCTCTTACTGACATTTTTTTGCTAATATCAGAAATACTAAAAATAACTTCTCTAATTGAGCTTATCAGAGTTGTGTATGAAGACTCAGACATACACATGCTCAATGGCTTTTATTGACTATATAGAAAATTATTTATAGTAAAATGTTATTACATATCTAAATGTGTATTAGGAATAAACCAAGAATTACTGACATCTATTGTATGCTTCAAATAAGAGACAGCATACGATTGATTTTAATGTAGTTCTGACTATTTTCATAGAGAACTAGAAAGAATAACACAATGAAGCTGTTAAGAGCAGTATATTAATAAGCTGTTATGCTCTGCTTAATCATAGCTAAGATATAAAGGAAAAAATATAAACAGGTATAGATGAAAAACATATTCAGGATGTGTTCAAATGCAAATAATAGCAATAAAATATAAAATTTGCCATGAAAATGAAAAACCCTTGTAAGTGTTAAACTGTTAATTTAACTACATTGTTAGATTAAAACATCAGAGTTTTAACAGATGAAAAATGGGAACAAACTCAGGTATAAAGATTTCTGTATCGCATTCACTAGGAATCCAAATGTTTGAATTTTTAAAACAATTTATTTTTTTTACCTTTCACTGCAAACAAGTAGATACATGACTTGATCATGGATTTCCCAATACTCCAAATTTTTATTATTCCTCAAACCCTAATCCTAATCGTTTTTCAATTACTTAGGGATAGATTGCCAGTTAAGGAAACACAAAAATGATAAACTTTACAGAAAAAATATTAGTCAGCATCTTTCCGAGTTGGGTACGATAATAAACACTCTGAGACAGCACACCACTGTAAAAAATCTCATGTAAGTTTACACACTATTTGAAATAGCAATGTTGAAAATTCAGAGAAAGGCAAAGTAAAGGTGATGGTAAATAATGACCAGATAAATAAATTCTAAGACTAATGTTAGTTCATTTTCCTGACAGGATGGATTGTTATTTAAATTATAAAGATATTATGATGTTCTACCACAACAGATGGTTTAAGAAGAATAAATGAGAATGAATAAGACTATTTCTAATTTAATGGGACTCTACTTGTCATTACTTATTGGATAAGCATGAATGAAAAATTAAATACAGAGGTTTGTAGGCATGTGTGTCTGATGATTTGATAGTAAATTGAGAAACAGTATTTTCAGAGTAATTCTAGCTTAGGAAGAGTGAAACAGTATGAACCATCAGCTCAGTCTTCATACACATCCAGGATTTTTTTAACCATTCAAAAATTCCTAATTTTCCCTTTTGAAAGCAGCATATTTGCCTGGGTAAAAGCGTTGTGTTCTGTATATGTCAAATTTTCACACAGAAGTGAATGCATCCAAATCTTGCTTTACAGCAGCAAAGTCACTAATAAGATAACTACATTTCTTAAGAGCAGTGAAGTTCAAGGTCACCATTATCACAGAAACATTCCTTGCAGTTTTTCATCAATTTTTAGAGGGTTTTTAATGGTTTTTACTGAATTTGCTCTTTGAAACCTCTTCATGTCAGCCTCTGCCAGCCTCTGTTACTTTACTGAAGAATATTTCTCAGTCTTAGTTGCTGCAGCACAGTCATACATAGTATATGCTTTTTCTGTACAATACTGTGTAACTTCATGTCTTTACCGAATTTAAATTCATTTCAGTCCTTCTTCCCAACTATGCCTTATTTGTCATGTCAGTAGGGAAGGTTTTCATTTTCTATATCTCTTCTCTTCCAGAAATCAGCATTAGTAAAATAATAAATGACCAATGGAGTTAAGTGTTATCACTGAGTGTGCATTGCAAGATGAACTTAAACTTTCAGACACAAAATGTACCATCTGCAAGAGTCAAATCCTGTTCCCACTTAAACCTGTTGAAATTTTGCCATTGAGAAAGCTGAAAAAAAAATAATACTCGGGAAGAAATTTGATTTGTTAGAAGCCTTACTTTTTTACATGAAGAGATTTTAAATTATCACCCCTTCTTATATAACAATCATAGTTTTGCCACCTTTTTATTCATTTTTCTATTACCTTTTAAATTAAGCTGAAACATGGTCCAGCCCTGTTTAGGTTTTTGTGAATGTTGAATATTTTATCTTGTTGTCAAAATAGTTGTGGAAGGCAAACCAGAGGGGAATGTAAAGTTATGCAACTATTCTGATATAGGAAGTTTAGGTATATTTTGGTTCTTGGAATTTTTAGTAAGGTTTTAATAAGGGCTTTTTTTTCTTGTTACCATGATTTGCACAGAGCTGGTCCTCCTGATTGCTTGTAGATCAAACGAAACTCCTTTGGAATTACCACCTTTCATTAAACTCTTCCTGGAAATTGTCACATGGCTTTTCCATAGATAAAGAAGAGAAAATTCAGGAAACCTAAACTATTTTTTCATTTCATAATAAATTTCCTTTTGTTTGAAAATGAAAGCACAAAGTGAAAATGAAGCAACTCTGTGAAGAGGCAAAATGAGTTTCCAGGGTGAGAATATTTGCTGGTCGTGAAATTATTTTTTATATTTTTCATTTTTCATCCCAAAAAGTCACCCAGCATGGTACTGATTTAAATTATAAATTGTATGTTTACTTATTTATTTTTTATCAGCTTGAAATACATTTGGTAATCCATTATTCAAGCAAACCCATCTGAAACTGCTGCTTTTTTATTTCCTTTCTCAATGGCCATGCAGTAAAGGGTTCTGTTGCTTTATAACAGATAATTTTAAAACAAAAATCAATTTTGTAGTCTATTTCATAAGCGGTGGTTAGCATGATTTTCAGAGACACAAAGGGTAGGTTTTTGTTTTTCTTTTAAGCTGTCAGACTATCAAGAGAACTGCATATAGCAACCTTTGTCACAGCCACCAGTGATAGATCTTTCCTCTCTTTTGTCAAAAATGAGTGGAAATCTGAATTATGCATTCATTATATTAGTTGAGAAATTGGGTTTTTTCCCCTCAGTTTTCCAGCAGTTCCAAATATAACAGTCAGAAATAAGGACAAAAAAAATCCTTTAGGAATATTCTAATGTAAAAATTACTTGAGTATAACTGAAAATTTCCAAATATTCCAGTTACTCCTTCTGTTAGTATAAAAATCGAGGAACAAATTGTACAAAATGAAGAGAGAATATTTCCACTGGATTCCAATACGTCCACTGGATTAGCCCTTTTTCAACCAACTTTGAGTAATTAACAGCACATTACAAGCCCACTTGTTGCAGTAATATTTTTCTATCTTGTCAGCGGGGGTTATTAGTGCTTCAATGTCAATAGTAATTGTTGCATAGAATATCACTAAGCAGAGTCTGGTGAAACAGATGAGGGAGGAACTGTGTGCATCCACAAAAGGCAGACAGTACTAAGGGGAGCACCAGGGATGAATTATGTTCCTTTAAGCTTAACCACCAGAACTGCTCAGGCAGCACAACTTCACAAGAAAGGTCTCAGATTTTCCTCCTGATAGGCTCCCTTGCCATCTACAGACAGGCTACTTTAAATATTTAGATGGAAAGGTATTGCTGTTTGCAAAATGTCAGGAGATTCTGCAGCAGATAAGAGGAATAACATACTCTGAGCAAGTGACTGAGATGTGGTTGAAAACAGGACAAATATTGTGTGAAGTGTGTTTAGTATTTACAAAGTTTGAAATATGTGAAAGGATTCTTAAGAGTAAAGAATCAATGAGAAAAGTCAAGAATAAGGGGGAGGATGCTTTCTTAGCTGTGCTTTCATCATTCCAACTCTAAATAAGCAATTCTTCTACTAATAATCCTTTTATAACGAAAATGTGAAATATCCCTGTACAGAAGAAATCTATAGAAAAGAAGCTTTAAAGGCACACTTGCTACATAGTCTGACATTCAAATTACTGTATTTTCTCCACTCATGTATTTTAAGCCTGTATGGATGACAGAAGGACGTAACAGAGCTAAAAGATGGATAAATGATCTGAAGGTAGTTATTCTGGAGGATATTTAATATCATCTGCTCTCACATCTGTAAACAGATGTGGGTTATTTGCTATATTTTACCATGGTGTCAGGAAAGTTTTCTACACACACTATATTGTCAGATTAGGATGAGCTTGTGAAAGCCGACAAGGCATTGAAACACCCCTTATACTTTGCATTCGTCTTTTATGTTCAAAGTTTGGAAGGTCATTAGCTAATAAATGTCCTAGCAATAGGGTCTGCTGCTGCAGTGGTGGTGGAACTAAAAAAAAATTACACAGAAGAGATCTAGAGAACAAGTTGGAGTCTGTCAGTTTCATCCAGCTTTGCTGGAAAAACCTGGAGGGTTTTTTAATATATATTTGCTTTCCTTATTGTTTTTCAAAAATTCAAGATGCCAGGCAAGGTCATTATGCTAGAGGAAAACCTCTGTGTTTCTGTTTTCCTACAGGATAATTTAGACCACCGGTCAGAGTGATATTGTTCCAGGTTAATGAGTTTATTGTATTGTTTTTCTCTCACTCATTGACACTCCATGTTTAACACTCATCTCATGAGCACAGTGCCATTTTTGAAGCAAGAACGAACAAGAAAAAGTGAATTTTACACTTTGTAGGAATTTCAGGGTAACTGCAAAGGTAATACTACAGATTTTTACTGTATCAGTCTCCTTGACAGCCTCATTCAATAGAGAAGGTGCTGTTGTCTGAATATCCAGTTTCTTTGAAGTTATTCCCTTATTCCATACTGAGGTCTGTCCAGGTAAGGACAAAGCTGCTAATACAACAAACAGGTGGATGTAGCCACCCCTTCAGCTTGACAGCGGAGTCCAGATTGCTCCAAGCAACCTGATCTAGTTGGAGATATGTCTGCTCGTGATGGGGAGTTGGACTGGGGGACCTTTAACGTCCCTTCAAACCCAAACCATTCTGTGATTCTCTCCCTTGCATTTGTGCACTGACCAGAAACACCTCTTCTCAAAGGTAATTCACTTCACCTGGAATGAGTATCAAGCTGTCTCCTTCTTGACAGAGGGCGAGGATTTTAACAGCAGTGTACTGACTTTCCAGTTCCAGTGAAGTGAAAAGGTAAGGCTTGCTCGGCAAGAAACAGGCTGAGTCTAGCTACTTTCTTTCAGAGGAAAGTTTAAACTCAAATAGCGGATAACATAGAATTTGGCTGAATTAAAGGGAAAGATGGGAAAAGGGATATTTTTTGTGTCCCTGAGGATATACAGGATTTAGCAGATCTTTTCTTAGCATCCCGTATATAGGCAAAAGCCTTAATCC
Organism: Picathartes gymnocephalus; assembly: GCA_013390045.1. Classification (NCBI taxonomy): domain Eukaryota; kingdom Metazoa; phylum Chordata; class Aves; order Passeriformes; family Picathartidae; genus Picathartes; species Picathartes gymnocephalus. The sequence continues at coordinate 7,425 of WEKY01021035.1, read as the reverse complement.
TTTCTGCAGTCCTGAAAGGTAAGTCTTTTACCTTTCAGGTCCCTACTTGCTCTCCTGCAGCTGGCTCAGTATCAGCTCACCCACTGATTTTTAGACGATTTTTTATATTTATACAAACATGGTATGGTATCATGCCAGAGAAGTAATTAGCTTTCAGCAAGAGGGTTATTTGCTTCAATATTTGAGAGGATAGTCTTCCAATACAACTAGACCTATTTACTCTCAGGCACTTAGCTTCAGTTCCATTAATTTCAGTTTACTGCAACACTCTGTAATTTATTCTTCCCAAGATTTACATGCATCTGTACTACCATTAGTTGTATTTGTTGTGCTATTAGCTTTAAACTTTTATAAATACCACAGAGATGGCAAATAAAGTGTCAAGGAAAGAGGATGGTGTATGAAATAGTATTAATATCTGTCTAGGAAGAGGCACCAAATTTCTTCAGGGATTATATCAGCTCCCATAAGAAAACTATTAAGGTTATCTTGGGTTTTGAGGCTTATTCCTGAACTGTATTGATTCTTTATAATGTTGGTAGTTCTTTAGGTATAAAAATTGATGTTATCTTGAGACTTGTAACTTATGAGTCTCTCTCTGGTGTTTCCATCCAAATTTTGTGTAAATTAATGACACCAGAACACCTAGTTATCACCCTCTGAGACTTTCAGTGAAGCTTCTCTGTGAGAAGGAAATGGCTTTTCTTCCCTAGGAGTGAGACTATACTTTATGTTGTCATTCTCAAAATATATAAAATGATATCTGGGTGGCCTTTTCACAGAAGTGCCAAATAACATGAAAAGTGGTATCTCCCAGTTCTGTGTAATTTTTGCAATTCTGTTTTGAATTCTGCAAAGAGACCTTGACGAATTAGAAAGGTGGGCAATCATTAACCCAGTGAAGTTCAACAGAGGGAAAATTCTGGATTCTGCCTCTGGAACAGGGTAATCCTGAACGTAGAGACAGAGCAGGGAGTGAGATGCTGGAAAGCAGTGCCATGGAAAGGGACCTGGGGATCGAAGCTGAACATGACTCAGCAGTGCCCTGGCAGCCAGGAGGGCCAACCCCGCCCTGGGGAGCATCAGGCACAGCATCGCCAGCCAGGCAAGGGAGGGGACGGTCCCGCTCTGCTCTGCACTGGGGCAGCCTCACCTCCAGTGCTGGGGGCAGTTCTGGGTGCCGCAGTGTAAGAAAGACATTGAGCTGTTAGAGAGTGTCCAAAGTGGGGCAACAAAGATGGTGAAGGGACTTGAGGGGAAGCCATGTGAGGAGGTGGCTGAGGTCATTTGGTCAGTTCAGCCTGGAGGAGACTGAGGAGAGACCTCATTGCAGTTACAACTTCCTTGTGAGGGGAAGAGAGGCAGGCACTGATCTCCTCTCAGTGGTGACAGTGATAACCCAAGAGAGTGGTCTGAAGTTGTGCCAGAAAGGTTTAGGTTGGATATTAGGAAGAGATTTTTCCCCCAGAGGGTGGCTGAGCACTAGAATAGGCTCCCCAGGGAAGTGGTCACAAGCACCAAACCTGACAGAATTCAAGAAGTGCTTGGGCAATGCTCTCGGGCATATGGTGTGACTCTGGAGATATGCTGTGCAGGACCAGGAGTTGGACTCAATGATCTTTGTGAGCCCTTTCGACAGATAATTCTGTGTTACTGTGTCTCCACTTAAAAATTAATCTGCAATCTCTTCCACATATAATAAAAATCATTAAAAATTTATTTTCTTTTTCTTCTTGTCTTAAAAAACCCCATGTGCTTAGCTGGCTTATTGAGCCATTTAGCACAAACTGGTGAAGGGGATTTCTTTTAACATCATAACCTAAGCGACTGGCATCTGTGACCAAACACAAAGCTGACTGTGTAACAAAAATTTGGAGAAATATGGGCAACTGCGAATTAAGGTCTGGATTTTCTCCATCACATTAAAGGACAGTGTAATTATTGGACAGTGCTTGCAATTGTCATTCAGGCTTGATCCTCCTTCCTAGCACACTGTATCAGTGGGATTCTTGCCACTGAGGGGAATAATATCAAGTTCTGGTCCTGTTTCTTTTGCAAAGCAACAACAATGTGTTTGATTTTGGTACTTAAAGGAGGATAACATATTTGTAGATTCTGATAAGTTACTTATTTACTAACAGTTTAGACTAACTGCTAAAATTTTCTGACTCTTATAACTAGTTATCATTTTAAAAAGAAAGTAAATTCCATTCCTCAAGCATGACTCTGAAATATTGTCCTGTGTATTAATAGTCCAAACAGAAGATTCTTTTTGGTTCTTTGAACCTGCACTTGTAGGCAAGGTTGATCCTAATTTTCCAGACAGTACAGCAATAATCTGAAATAAAGGATCATAGACAGTGAAGTAGGGCCAATGTAGATAATTCATGCTTTGAGAATTCATCAAGACAAGGGTAATTTGATCTCACAGGTCAGCTGCTCATTTAATCTCTTCATCTGGTGATATGAAATAACCCTAAGGGTAACAAATTGTTATTTAAAACACCTCAATTTTTGGTATATTATGTGTATAACACTTTGCCTGACTGTGGATATATTAAACTTAAACTCACAACTATGCTTGAAGAAGGTCCCAAAGCAAGGGTCAAACTGTTTTACACGTGAGAGACTGTGATGTCTTTGGATTCTTTCTGGTCAATCCTACAGACATTAATATATGGAAAAGAGAAAGCAGGCAAAAGAGAGGGGTTATGATTAATACATAGCATTATTTCTTAGTTTTTAAAATGCATTCATGTCTTTGAGCTTACAGGACTTAAAAATGCACCAGTTGAGTGAATTTTTAAACCTATTTTAGGAGTGCATTAGCTTTTACTAAAGGTTACAACAAAACTCTACACTTTCCTTTTTCTCTTCTTTTTTCTTTTCATCTCAGCTAATTTTCAAATTAATATATTTGATGCTTTTTAGCATTGTGGAATACCTGTGGTACTAACAGAAATATCACTACACCAGCACTGATGTACATGATCCCTACTACTTATCACTTTGTATTCTATTCTTTTGATTCTTTTCAAATAATTTTTTTCTGTCTCAGAAATCATGTGGTTATAATTAAGGGTTTAACTGTGACCTAACAGAGAATATCAATTCTGAGAAAAAATGGGCAAACATACATTTGAACGACATCATCTTGTGCATTACTTTTATGTCTCCATTAATAGTTACATAACAATGAAAGGAGAAGGGTGACTGTAGTCAGTTGTCTGCAGCTATCACTTCTTTTGGTGAGCAGGAGAATTTCAGGCTTCATGTAATGTTGAAAAAATATCCTTCAATGAACTAGTACCAGCATCACAAACTGTCAGTTTATACATTCTCCTTCCCTGGTCTCCTTCCAGGCATACTCATTTAAAGTATATCGGCTGCAGCCAAAATGCATCATGCAATTTTCTAATATGAATTCCCTCATGAAAGGTAAAGTGATACATCATGTCTTAGACAACTTTTAAAGTTAGGTTGAAATTAAACAAAGTTTGTATTGCTCTGAAATATTGTGGGATTGAAAACAGTGAGAGAATGAAATTCCCATGTGCTGTGGGTTAATGCAGTTGCAGAACATGAAACCAAGAAAAGATTAATTACTGAAAACAAGGAAGTAGTAGAGAGCTGATTGTCTTCATTGCAGTACATCTGATGTGTCCTGGAGTGATAACCTTGCCTGTGCACATTTAATGACGCTGTTTATCAGAATAAAAGAGTCCTATCAGCAAAAATTTTCCAGATTGAGCATTCTGCTGGTAGAAAAGTTGACCTTCTTGTTTCTTTTTGCTGGGAGCACAGGTCAGAGGATTTTCTCTTTTGAAAGCTGCCTTGTGGCCATGGTTGTGGCTCAGGTACTGCTATGTCTTGACCTCTGCCAAAAAGACTTTAGGCTGAACCTGTGTTTATGCCTGCAAGCTTCATGGATGTCTTGAGAGAATCTGAGAAGCAGCTGGACTATGGGCAGCCAGGTCCTTTGGGTATGTGGACCCATATACTTAAGAGATAACCTGATAAATAAGGCATTTCCTATAACAGAGTTCATATGAAGTTAGCAAACGAATTCACATATAGAAAAATATCAACTATTTAAAAAATAAAAATAATAATAATTTCCACTGAAGAGCAGTCATTGATATACATTTGATGGTTGTGTCAAACATAAATTACTAATTTTTCTACTCAATACTCTTCTTTTGCTACATGCTGAACATCATATAATCTAGTTTAACAGCAAGTCCAGCTATTAAATCCACATGAATTTTCACAAGTAGAATAAATTATATAAGGGCTGCAGAAAGCTGTGCTCATTCATTCATTAATTCATTCATCCATTCATGCTTATTTTGCGTTTGATCATACCTCTGAGGTTTTTCTCCTGTGTGTGAATTGTTAAGCATTGTAGTAATTCAGCTTTAAAAGGTGTCGCCATAACATTTTTTACTTTCTTATTATGAGGACATTGTACAAAAGAGTATTTCTGCCCTACTTATTACATTTAAGAGCATCAAAACTTGGGCTGATTGGGTAAACAAAGGGCTGATTATGGGGCTGTTCAAACCTGAACATTCAAAATCTGTGATATCTTCTAGTAGATAAAATTTTATCCGTCTTATTTACTGGTGTAGTTAGGCTGCATTAGGGTCACATACATGCACGCATACTGTGCTGCCGTATGAATAAAAATCTCAATTCCTTTTTATATAGACACTAAAATTCTCATGCAAGACAAAATTACCACAGCTGAGACTTTTAAAAAACACCAACCTCTTAACTGTGAGAGCTGATAACTATCTTACTGCAGCTATCTTACAGCAGGAAAAGAAGATCCACTGTTTTAAAGGACAGCAGCATTACACTTGAAAAATTATGTACAGACATCCTTTCACAAAACCTTTTTATAAGCTCCCTTTCAGGGAGAGGGGTAAAGAAATGCTCTGTATGCTGTTTTAGATTAAATGGGAGAATTGCTGGTCATAGGAGTTCCTGATTGTTCTTCATTGTTATGTTCTTCATTGCATTTCAAAAGCATGGAATGCAATTGCAGCAGTGTTCTGGTCTCTGTTACCATATTGCAAATGTTTCTTGTACAAATTATATCTTTAGCTATTTCATATGTGTCCATGCTCCTACTCACAGACCCCTTGTTAATGATAATATAACCAACCTAAAAGTCTTGCTTCTGTGATATCTTCATATTATCCACCCACCACGCCTAGTATTCCCTTTCACGTGTGTGAAACAGCTGTTTTCATAGGCAAAAGAAGTCCTGTGCAAGTCATTTTTCAGAGGATGTACATTATTTCTGGCATTGTCTATGAAGTGCTGTTTGGGACAGACATTGGCAAACACCCAACAGGAAATGTCAAAGTTGTCTTAATATATAATATAGGTGGCAGCATCCTGGCACCTTAATAAAATGAAGGTTCTCCTCTGCTTAATCCAGTGCTGGCCTGGGCAAACCCAGTGGACAGGAGTTTGCTTTCTGAGCTTGTTCATGTTCTTGTCAACTTGCCAGGAGCAGCCAGCCCTAACATATGGTTGTGATTTGAATGCTTAATGAGAGAGCACTGGAACTGAACACACAGGAACAACTAGAATGGACAGCCATCACAACTATTGAGGTTTTCTGATGGAACAGCAGATCATTTCATTATTCCATGAGAAAAATTCCAAGCATAAGATACACAGGGGTGAGTTACAGGATGTGGAGGTGTAACCACAGGTTTCCTAGGAAATTACTATCTTGGTAATGATTCAGAGGAAGATTTAGAGTAATGTTTGGACAACGCTATAGCAATCTCTTTGGAAAAATGTAAATAAACAGTCAAAAGCAAGCACTACATGCTGTCTCCTTTCCAGCCTTGTTCCCCTTAATTCCCTGTATGAGATGACAGCACATAGAAGTAGGCTGCCTTGCTGGAGACAAATATTCCAGCCAGACCATTCCTGTGCAACTGTCTTTAAAATGCTGCATTACTTTCACTACCCTGGGCAAGGAGCAGCAAACACGAGAAATGAGCATCTCAATGAACAACCTTAGTTCAGGAGCCACAAATGCCAAGTGGTGGCATGGCAGTCAGAAAATTTGCCAAATGAAGGAGAACCTTTCTTGGCTCTTGCTGAGGCTGGTGCTGCATGTTGGAAACCCATCTCATGATCGTTACCTTTAGTTTAACAACATTTGTTTCCCCCTTCAGCTCTAAAGCTTTTGACATCATTATAGAAGACCAGAAAAATATTTGGATAAATTTATTCTGACAGCAGAGAGCAATAAGTGAGGGTTTCAAAGTACACTTTCATACTTTGTTATGCTAAACGCTAGTTCTTTATTCCAGTTACAGTTTTCACATTTATTGCCACTTCATAACATACTGGTCTTCACATCTTTTCAACAGTTTTATATAGGGAAAGAAAAATATTATTCATAAAAAAAGAGTCTTGGGTGTGATAGACTTGATAATGGCTGTATTAAACTGAAATAGCAGAACATAAAAGTGTGTTGTGTGTGTAAAGAGGAGAAAGCAATGGAAAAAAAAAACCTTACACGTTGTTTGTAAATGACCACTGAATACCACAGAATTGTAGTCAATTTTGATTATAACAACTATGTATATTATGCTTACAGCAGGGTAACCTCCAGGTGTTCTTGAAGCAGAAGGGACAGGAAGCAACGCCACAATTTATCAAACTGAGTATTATTTAACTTAATTACAGCAGACACTAAAATTGAAACTTATATAAAACAGGTAGCTAGATTTCTCAAATGTAAGTATGATTATGACTGTTAAAGACATTAATCAAATGTCCTGGACATTTTTCAATTTACATATTTATAAAATATTGTCGCATTAGGGTATTGTTGCTAATAATGCTCTGTCTGTAATGAATGCCACTTGATTGAGGAAGGTGGAGATGTGGGATAATACAATGAATTACAAGAAGCTTGCTTTGAAAGAAAACTGACCATTTTCTCTCTTTATGTTAGAGCTCTACAGGTAGTAATATAATGTTCTCCACCCTTTTATTTTTATGAGCACAATGTGACATGCCTTCTGAAGTTTATTTTTGGAAACAAATAGATAATACAATGCCAAAAAAAAAAAAATTGTGCTAAGAAATAAAGATTCCCATTTTTGATCCATTAATTGAAGAGAAAAATAGAAAAAAAAAAGGAACAAAAACAGTACATATTTTTGAAGTGGCTGTTCTAGAAATTACAGTCTGAATAGAACAAATACTTGTGCAATAATAAGAAGAAAAAGGAAAATATCTGTGTTGCTGTGTCATTATCTGATATCTAAGGTTCTTAGAAATGCCCCTGCCTGAATTAAGGTGCAAATGAGACCATATGCCAGTGACAATAGTATGAGGTTTATTTGGTAGTATTTGACAGTAAATAAGAGAAAGAGAGAGAGAAAG
>WEKY01021034.1:60909-80510 GCA_013390045.1 Picathartes gymnocephalus | reverse complement strand
AAAAGCTGTGATTCATTGCCCAAAATTCCTAGGTAAATTGAAAAAATCTTGCAGACTGTAACATTTTTGCAGTAACCATTTTCTCCCATTTTACTGTTAGCATAATTCCTGTTTGTATTCATTCTCATTTTTATTCCCTTTGAATTGATTTAGCAATCTGAATTTGCTCTCTGGCCTTCAGAAAATGACTTCTGTTTAACTTAATTTTGATGAAGAACTCCTCAGCTGATTTATTAATTAAATTCTGAAATCTAAAAATCTGTAATATTTTATTAGAAAAACAGAGATGTAATGAAAAACTCAATTTTCCATCTTCAACTTTTAAGGACCCTTGATTTCATCTTTATCTGTGCTGAGGAGATACGTATGATAAAGATCCAGAGAAAGCAAGAGCTTTTTGCATGCAGTAGGAAGCTGTATGATCTTTTCACATGGTGTGAAATGGAAGGCGTGAGTTAGTGTTTTCCAAATGCTCAAGGTGGATTGTTCATTCACACATACGTTCTTTGAAACAATCCTTCAGCTCTTATTTCTGTTTGAGTCCCTACGTTTTGTTGAGATGGTAGCTGTTCCAAGCTACTTGTCCTCCCCCGTCCCCCACCAGAATTCCTCTTTGAGCTGGTGCTTAGGTTATTCTTGGTGCACCTCCAGATCCTATTTGTGTTGCTCTCTCAATAACCAGCTCTAAGACAATGTGTCCCTCTGAGCTTGAAAAACTAACATAGTAATCTGTGGTTGTCACTCCCTCTTTGTCTATATGGTAAATCTTATTATAGAAACCAGAAATTTAGGTTTTGTTTAACTAAAAACTAAAGTATCAGCCTCAAGGTTCACAGTCTTGGATTTCTTTTTCAGTAAAGAAAAAAATTGGTGGCCCCTCAAAACTGTTCATATTTTTAAATCTGATAAAAGGAGAGTTCATATTACTGCTTTAGGCATCTAACTTTATGTAGATATTTAGCAAATAAAAATTCTGATTCATCCAACCTAGTTGTAACTTCTCATTGAGGAACCCAGGTTAGAAGTCAGCCGGTGAAGAGATGTGGTTTCTGGCACAGAGGTACATTGGGTTTTGTTTTCCTGAGTGTCATGGAGGCAGAGTCTCAGGGAGTCTCAGGACTGGACTGAGAAGTATGCTATTCTGACAAGGTAGCAGAGTACAGTTGTATTGTAGTTCCCTAAATTCTGTGTAAATCCCCCTGCCCTGTCACCCTCCTTCCCCAATACTGCTTAGATAGGTGGGCATGTTGATACTGTAGGTGACACCGTAGGTGACCTCACACAAAATGTAAAGAAAGGTTATCCAGTGGTGAGTTCTGAGTCTCCTGAAGTCTTTCTGTGCTGCCACAGGAAAGCACAGAGGAACAGAGGGAGGGAGAGAAATCCATGCCTCGTGTTCAATTCTATTTGCTCAACATGCTAAGGATTTGGAAGAATTACAGAATTCAGATACGGGAAATGGAAATTAATAAAGATATTCAATCCCCCAACTCTCCTTTATGGACTGTGACAGATATAGTTGACAGATGGGTGCAGTAATGTGTATGCAATAATGACTACAATAGAGACAGTAGGTCAAGTGGTGCAATATAGGGAGTATGAAGAGAAACTGAAGTATATTTCAAACTAATAAAAAGGAATATTTTTCTACCAACACATAATAAAGATTTGGATTTCACTGCCACTAGAGAGCATGGATGTCTCTGTAACTGAAATTATTTTGTGAAAAATAAAATATTCACAAATATTAAATAGTTTTGTTTTGGTCACATAGAAATATTTGTATTTCACAACAACAAATCCATATAGTATAGAGGTAAGTTTGAACTCCTTGTCCTGGCAGATTGTCCCATAACTTCACCAGACCAGGGGCTGACCCTTGGATCTGCTTTAAAAACCATCAGTTACGTCCACTTTCATAAATATGTCATTGTATCCTGTATTACCCAAAGATCTAATCTGGTAATCTAATTCGTAGTAGAGACTGGAGGCAGAGATATCACAGTTGGTATCTTCTAAACTGAGCTCTCAGCCAGCTCTGGAGTGCAGCACTCACTGCGGAAAAAAATAAGTCTATTCCTTTACTGTTGGCAGTGTTTCCTGCTCCACTCTCACACAGGAATTCTGGGCAGAAGGACTGCCTCTGGGACTGTCTGTTTTCCTGCCCTGCCCTTCTGTGCAGGCACAGCCAGGCATTCATTTAATTTTTTTTAAATGCACTTGGGAGGGTGTTTCAAATTTCCTTTTATCTCTCAGTTGTTTTAATACAGCATTTGTGCATTCACAGCAGAGACAGAAAGCAGAACTGCAGTTACACTCGGTAACAGGGCACGGCTTAGGGTTGTGCCCTGCTCTGTCCAGATGTGACAGTTTTGGGCCAAATCACCATAAACCTTGCATACATGCTTTTCCCAGTCAGCCACTCTGAATAGGTGATGCCTTTTTTCTTGTAGTGAAACAGTTCTGCTTTATTTTAGCTGCATATTTTCATTGCCAAGTTACATATTTTCTCTCTCTGCTGTGCACCTTAAGTTATTTAAAATACTCCTCGGTATTTTCTAATATTCCCTTGAACTCTTTCTAAAACTGAAGATATTTATAGCTGATTCATTTTGAATTAATATATGTGTGCTTGAAATGTTTCAAATCTCTGAAGTAATATTTTCATACACTATATTCTTTTTTTTAGTAATATCTCAAGGTGTTTGTACATCTCTAGAAATAAGTGTGAGCAGTTAAGTCTCATTTCTAATTGCACATACTACAGTGGCATGTCTTTTTTGTTGAAAACAAGTATTACAAATCTGGAAAGGAGAATAGACTGAAATCCCTGGTAGAAACCTAACCCCTTTCCAATTCAGATTCCATTCTTGTGGTGATTTACACATATGCCTAACTGCACAATGTGAATTAAACACTTACTAAAACCAGTGAAACAACTCACATGTGAAGAAATAATCACATGCATAAGCTTTTTAATGGTTTATGCTGAACACTTGTATTGGCATTGAAACCATTATTTTGGAAGAAGTCATTCGCTTGAATGTCTATCTCCAAACCACTTTCTTGTATCCTAAAAATGGTCAAAATACAGTTATGGCTGTCTGAGAGAGAAGATAAAGGTTTATTTGAACTCTCCTTGTAGGGCCAATGACCAGGATCACCACATTACTTTCTAAGTTAAGAGAAATTGCTTTCAGGTACTACGACGAAATATCATTAATAGTTTTTACCTCTATTCCATCTGGGTTTAGTGTGTGGCTCCCAGTTTGGACAGAAGTTTTGTTTATGTGCAAAATTTACTAAGTTTTATTCTTTCATTTTTTGTGTTTATTCTTTCATTTCAGTTAACTTCTTTCTCTGCAGAATAATAAAAAAAATTGAACTCTTTACATTTTATTCTCAGTTTTTAAAATACACTGTTTGATTGCTGGCAATGATGAAAAGTCCAGTTGGAGAAGCAGAATTCGAAGTACCCTGTTTAGACCTTAATGAAAACTTTTAGAAGTCCGTTTTAAGAAAATATAAATTTTAAAGTACGCAATAAAAAACCCTCGTTGTGGGACTTTAATTTTTTTTTTTTTAATTTGCAACACTGTGTAAGTAAGGTCTCATGGCAGTGAGAGAAACCTGATTTTATTAAAACTGCTGAATCATGTTACAAAATACTGTGATTTGTGATATTTTATTCTTCATTTATATATGCAGTTCTAACTAGTAGATAAAAGCAACTTATCAGCATTTCTGCACTTCTGTCCAGAAATAGAGATGATGATGTAAAACAAGTAGTTCTTCGAAATGCTTGTGCTGATGCTGAGAGATTTGTTATGATGATGGAGGATGTTTGCTCTCCAGCTCTAGTCACTTGTAAGATGATCCACCTTTGAAGTTGCGGTAAAAACTCTGAAACACTATATTTTTGAGAAGGATGGTGTTGAAATCTGTATCCTGATCCAGATTTTGTTCTCACAACAGTGCAACCCCATTGACTGTAGCAGAACTGCAAGTGTGATGAGAAGAAAACCGGATGCAGTGAAATAAAACTTTATACACAGAAATTTAATTCTTTACACACAGAAATGCTGGATGAAAACAAAAACCACATCAAGGTCCAAATTTTGCTACTGTATTGTGGATAGTTTTAGATGGACACATTACTCAAGGGGAGTGTTGTCTTAAGGGGACATTAAAATCATTGTATTTCCAGTTGCAAATCTATATGTTCGAAAAATACTGAGGGAGTGTAGAATTCTTAGGTGTTTCACAAATTTAAAAAGCTTGTAGTGTTTAGTAACACTAAGTTAGATACTCACTACACTGTAGCGCTCAGTTTAATGCAATGATATTTTGGCAAAACTATCCACATTCTGCTCCTGATTACTGGGGTGCATTCCACCAAAAAAAAAAAAAAGATGAATGCCTCTAAAGAACAGAATATGCCTCCGTGTTTTTCTGTGTTTCCTAGGAATAAAAAAAAAGTTAACTTAGGCTTCAGCATGGACTAGCTTAAAGCAAAGGGAGAATTTAATAAAATTACAGAGAGGGAGGGTTGTATTTTGCTTAAGCAGTATACTGCCACTGGAGGAGAACGAAATAAAAGGCTATAGTTTAGCACAGCAGAAAAATGAGCAAGCTGCTGAAAGCTTAGATAATTTGGGGATATGGAGATGTCACTTCCTCCCTTTTCCAGGCTGTGAAATTCTTTGTAATTCCCATTGGTAAAGCTGCCAACACAAACAAAGGCAAAAATGGAAACTTCCATCCAAGTCTTCCTTTGGTGAGTAAAAAGACATAGACATTCAAGGGAACAAATTTATCAGCACCATCTTACCCAAATCAAGAAAGCATATAGAAAATTTATCAATTAATTATGGTGAAAGATTATTAGAATTACATTTTTAAGAAATTATTTTAGTATCAGATGTTTGTCTAAAAAATGTAAAATACTAACTTGTCTAAAAGTTACAGTGTCATCTGTAGCTTTGGGAGAAAGATGGCTGTGTGATACCAGGGCATTTTTTTTTTTTAACTAGCTGTTAGTCTCTTTATATGAAAAGATGGAGACCTCAATAGTTAGTGTGGCTCAGCAGGACTTTCCGAGTATGGATTCTTTATTAAAACTTTGTAACATATTGCATAAAAGCTATAAAAACATGGTACCAAAAAATGTTCAATTTATTTTTCTTATTTTTGACATATCTTTTGTTCAAAATGCTAAAGGATATTGGTAGGACAGTGTTGCCAGTAAAGTCTGAGTTAACTGACCAGTAAGCTAGATATCTCCCTGAAATGCCCACAGGTGGGGATGCAGAAACCCAAGAATTTTCACCATATAACTCATGTTTGCTGTTACTTTTTACTTAAGGCTCCCTTTCAAGTTTTTTATACAGCAAAAATAATTTCTTTATATAAGGTGACTGGCTTCCCTAAATTTATGAAAGATAAACTTCATTCACTCACTACTGGAACTTTCTCTGGTTGTGTTTAAGTGAGCTACTGTACAGGCAAATCTTTTTTTTTTTCTTTATTTTTAGTGCATGTGTAAATTTTATCATGTTTCATTGAAAGTTCATATTTTTTAAAAAAGGAAAATGGAATTTTTCTTACATACTTAAGTGTCAAGGGAAGTGTCCTTAGTAAAAACTGCTGACTTGATTAATCCTTTAAACTGAAGAAGGCCTAAAAGAGTTTATTTGCTAGGAAAGAGTCATATAGCAGATCTTTTTCAAAGTCAGCCATTCCTTAATTCCCATGTCTCCCAAGTCAGAACGTAAACACCATCTTTTCCATCATGCAAAAAGCACTTCCCCTACCACACTAGATTTTGCTCCAGGCACAAATAAACAGTGTGAGTCCTAGCACTGTGCCCAGAAAGGTCGGGATCTATTGCTGCTGCTCCCACTTTTCCCTGCCCTGGCACAAAAGTTCCACCTTGAAGTGGTTTGGATACCGTGCAGCTTAGGAATCCCTGCTTTGGTTGTCTCCAACCTGATATTGCTCCAACTTTCTGTTGAGAAGCTCCATGGCAATTATGGAGGTGCCAATCAGCTTTCAAAATAAACAGTAAGTTAAAGCAAGGATGCAGCCCTTGTTTTATAGGAAAAATCTGTCATGCCATTCCTCAGACTGTCTTTTCTGGCTGTATTCACTGCAGTAGTCACATGTGCACAGAGGGAGGGGGATGAGGGAGGAGAGCTGCTCCTGTCACAGAAGCAGAACAAAAGCTGAAAGAAGTGTCCAGTACAGGTGGTGAAGAGCATTGTACACATCTCAAAACATGAGAGCTATAAATGGACTGCATCTTGTTTGCTCACACTGGATTTTACCTAGAATGGGAGGCTTGACTGAGAGCAGTCAGATACGCAGACACTCTTGCTGAGTGATTTTGAGCACTTAATGGTTAAAAGGATAGAAAATGGGGCCTGATGATAAAGAGTTCAAGTCAAAAACTCTAAAAACGCTTCCTTTTCTTGCAGCTTTTGAGATGCACTTCAAAAACTGAAACTCCTTCTGAACTTTCACATATAGTCTCTCCTGTACTTAGTTAAATAAACTTTTTATTTGGTCATAAAATAAACTTGGAAGATTATACTAGAGTTGACTCTAGAGCCATAAATAAAACTATCTTTAAGATTTCAGGTTTGAGATTGTATTTTAGCCCAGCACTGATCACTGAACACGTTACTCATCTTGATTGTAACCCTAGAAAATGTAGTGATAAAACCACTTAATAATTAGCAGGGGTTTGAATGAATACTCTTACCATATTTTTTTTCCTTAGATGCCTTTAAGAGATAGGGTGTCATATATCAACTTTCCCTTAGGAAAAATTATATGAAAACTCTTTTCATAAAGTTTGCACCTTGAACTTGACAAGCATTCTGTAAAGCTCAGATTTTATTTATTTGTTGGTTTTTTTTTTCAAATCAGAATTAATATCACAGATACTTAAAATGGCAGGTGTAGATGAGAGGTAAATGAGTAAATTTTAGAAAAAGATTCAGTGAAACCAGTGGAAGTAATTGAGATGGAGATAAAATACTTTGTTGCCAGTTGGGACAATTTATTTTGTTGGTCATTAATGTTTTGAGTTAAAGGATTGATATTTCAGTTCAAAGGCTGAATTGCAAGACTGCAGAAATAAATTGGAAATTGCAGGTGCTGAAACAAGACAAAATAGAAAAACTTCTAAACCTTTATTTAAAAAGTGGTGTTTTAAAGCCCTTTCAGGAATGTTATTTGTAAATATATGTACAATTTGTTGCTCTTGCAAATTTTTGTTTACTACATGTAATTCTTATTTATGTTTATAAACTTTTTCAGTTACCACTGGAAATCTGATATGCTCAAATGTCTGTTTTTTCTTTGAACTTAGAATTTAGCTGGTCTCCCACCAGTTTTTTTGATGATTTTACTGAGATTTAGAATCCTAGAATCACAGATCTATCTTTCCATCTGTTTTCAGTCTTTTTTTCTGAGATTTACTCAGTTTTTAGCTTTTGATAGTAGTTTGAATTGTGAAAAAAGTACATGTTCTTAAATCCATCTAGTATCCACTGTTTTGTTACTGTTTTCTGTATCTCTGCAAGGCTGAGGAGAACGAGGAGAGGGAAAGTGGTGGGGACTGTGATGGAACCACAGACTTTGATCTTAAGAACCCTCAGGTTGGTCAGTGCCCAGGCAGAACATAAGACAGCTTTAGTGGTGGTTGGAGAGTCTAATAAATATGGCATCAAGTATAGACAGAAGTATAAGAATATGAATGATTTTATTTTCATTCCTTGATTTTACGGACAAGTCCTGGAGCAAGTAGGAGGCACTCATGAAGGGGAATTCTAATGGTGGTTTTTCTTTCCATAAAGTCTGATGAATTGCCACGTATACAGCTCAGAGAAAACAAGCAAAACAAAAGTTACAAGTCAAAAAAGCCATCTTGGAAGAGGTTGTAAATTTAAAACTAATTTAAACTTCTTGAAAAAGCACAGTATCTTGGATTTGGGAATTTATGATTTATCTTTGAACTAAAAAACTAACAAGAACACTAACAATAAAATACAAACTAACAAGAAAAGGTAAAAGCAGTTGAGTTAGTTTTTTTGAAAAAGCTAAGCATGTTGGAGGCACCGTTATACCATTATTCATTTTATGGCTAAAATTTGCCACCCTCAGGGTCTGTGATGACTTGCCAGAGCCAGCCAGCCAGAGAAATGTGGACAGATGCTGAAGAGGACAGAATCAGAGGGTGGTGCAGCCCTCTTGATCAAAGCATCTTCAAACCCTCTGAATGCAAGATCCACTGAAGAATTCAGGGACATACCTGCTTGCCACTGAATTTGATCTTCAGTTACAAAACCAACACAAAATCTCGCATCCCTTTCTCCAAAAGTATCTCT
Source organism: Picathartes gymnocephalus (assembly GCA_013390045.1). NCBI lineage: Eukaryota > Metazoa > Chordata > Aves > Passeriformes > Picathartidae > Picathartes > Picathartes gymnocephalus. The sequence continues at coordinate 72,117 of WEKY01021034.1, read as the reverse complement.
AGTTACATTCTTCTTTTCGTGATTTTTGTCATTCTATTACTTGAGAAACACCCTGACTCAAAATGTGAAGTGGTTGTGGTGGTTTTCAGAAGATCAGAGAAGCTTACTCAATGGCAGCAAAATGTGCTGCTGCTGTGTTTTTCCCTGCAATGTACCTTCAGAAGTACTTCACATCCTATGATGAAATCTGAAGGAATAGTAAAAAAGCAACTCGCTTGCACCTTGGCAGCGTCAGTTTGTGACATTGCTTAAAGTGTAAAGGCTTGCTGATAAGCTTTTCTTTTTGGTTTGTTATTCTTTGTATTGCAGGCAAACAGTGAACAACAGCATCTAATCTGAAGTTTAGAAAAGGAAAAAATAATATTGGAAGTAATTTTCACTACTTTGGCTCTAAACCAAGCACTTTTGGTTGCAGAATTAATTGAGAAGTTCAATTTCATGCTTTCATATATACTGAAATTACTGCAGTTTTTCTTTGCTAATGTCTGTTGCTTTCCTTTCTGTTACATTTGTGTCCTTAGAATGATGTTGTAAATAAAGGGCTTGAAGAAGCTTCTGATGTACATATCAATAAAAAACATCTCCCCCTTAGTAATCTCCCTTGGCAGAGGAGTTAATCCATCGCAGAGATGTCAGGACAGTGGTTTCCCTGTCAGTCAGTCTGAGAAAGGAAGACATGTTGCAGATGTAATAATTTTCTCTGGTTTTCTCTTGTCACTACTAGTGTGTGCACCAGACTCTGGCATAGAAGTTTTTCATTGCTGCTACGCAATAAAAACCTTTACAAGTGTGTGGGAAAGTAGTTTGCTTCTAGGCAACCAGACCTGAGAAACAATAAAATTACCTTGTGTAACTGGGAAAAGAAGGAAGGCTGGTGCTTGTTTCTTCGGTCCTTTCATCCTTGGTGTTAGTGTGTGACAGAAGATGGGAATACAGAGAGGAAGTGGTAGCAGGGAGTGATAAACAATCTGCTTGAAGCTGCTCAGTGAGGACCTCGTGTTCATAGAGGCGTGCAGAGGGAGTGGTGATGTGCTCCTTAACGGCTGGTGGAGTCCAAGCCCAGGCTGGTTTTCCTCTACCTGATGCCTGGTAGAAGAAAAGACAAATTTTGTTCCTTATCTGCTACTTTGAGCACTCTACACTACTGTGAGGATTCTCTGCAATTCACTGAGTAAGATTGGAGCCTTGGAGCCCCTTGTTCATGTAAATCCTGGTGCTTTCAGTCTTCTTTGGCAGCATTTTCTGCAGTAGCTTTTTCCTTTGTTTCCTTTCTTTTGGTGCTGAAAACCCCAACCAATCTCGATCAGCCAGCTTCCACATCTGATGTGTTGTTTCAGCAGTTAAGAATGTTGTTATGCCCAAAGCTAATGTCAGAAACAACATCTGAAAGCTGACTGTGTTCTCCCCAGTACTTTACATATGCTTCAGTGGATTTTCATTGTCAAAGAGGTGCTCCTTCATTATGCCACATAATGCAGTAAAATGAGGATTACTTGGATTTCAGTGCATGAGATTATAGCAGCTGACAGGCACCTGTTTAAGGAAGTATATTTTATTTCTAAGCACAATTATTTTATACGAAAAATGAATGAGATTTCACATGAGAAAACCTTTGTATTTAAACTTCATTGGTAGGTTTTAGAACAAAAAAAGGCATCAGGGCATCTGGATGGATGTATTTATTAGTGGTCCTTATAGTCCTGACAGTCCATTCTAATAATAAAGCGTGGAACCTGTCAAATGATGGCACAAATATCCTAATCTGAACTGACATGGCTTTCTAGCCCAGTTCGTAAATCATGTTTTATTAGCTTTAGCAGAGCCAAGCTGCTGTCTGTCATTTTGATGCTGCAGTGGTGACAAAAAATGGTGCCGAAAATGTGCTACAGGTGTAACTTTCACTCAAAGGGCATTTCTGAACAGCAGTCAGGCTTGTGTTTGCATGGGGAGAGAGTGCCATCTTCAGTTTCACATCCCCACTGAAACAAGGCTGAACTTCCTAGGGCTGCCCGATGGCTAAGGAGTGAGGAAAAGTACTGGTAGAAATTTGGAATCTTATTTTTATAAGACTTGTGAAGGAAAATACTAAACACCATTTTCTTTTCCTCCTTTTAGGATACAGTTAATTTAGATCTATCTGTTGTGAGAAGCAATCTTAAGGGGCTTTATTCTTTCAGTTTGCAGTACTGTATGAAGAAAACAACAATTGCCAGTTGGATCACAAACCTCTTGTAACCAGTAGCATTTGTGTGCCTAAAAAATGGGAGCTAGGAGGCCCTACACTGCTGCGGATGTACTGTGTTTTGTAAGAACCATCAATTCCATGTATTCTTCCAGCCCAGAACTGACTTGGTGTTTTCACTGGGGTCCTGGCACTTGACCTTTGTTTTTCTTGGCTCTGTATCATTTTACAGCAGAGCTCGAGGACACTCCTCATCTCTTGTTTCCAGCATGTTAACATATTCAAGTAAATATTAGCTGGCACAGGCATATGCATTATCCTTCTGGGGAGTATTTGTAAAAGTTTTAAATCCAGATCAAACAATGACATTCATCTTGCTTCCTCTTGAATTTCTTTTATTCACAAGATGAATGTTGCTGGCAAAATTCTTTGATCTTTAAAAAGACTTTCTGTTGGTAATATTCACAGACAAGGTAAGCACTTATAAATACCTGAATTACTTGCAGAATATATGCCCAGGTATGACTTTTCTGTATATTTTAACACTTAATCGGGCTTTGCACAGTAAGGAGCAGATGTGTCATAGCGACAGCAGGCGAGCAGGGACCAGGAAGGTGGTTTCATTAAAAGAGCTTTGGGATAAATGCAGCACATTAGATACCCACTGAAAGACAGGAGCTGTTGATGGGGTGACCTCTGAATGCAAGTCATCTTACTATAAACAGGAGGGTGTGGAAAGCCATTGGACAGAGCCAAGCTTGTTTACCATCCAGATCTCCTCCTAGTTAACTTAAGTAACCAGACTGTGCTAGGCTCGGCATGACAGTTCAAGGAAGAACAAAGTGTCTTCAGTTTTCCCGAGTTTAAAAAATCCTAGCTGACTGATGCAAAGGCTTTTTGGTCTTGAAAATCTGCCTGCACACCTTAGCTGCCCTACAGTGGAAGTTAATTGAAACGTAACAGATATCCTCTTCTTTTGTTTTGTCCTGGAAACTGACTTTGCATATCTGGGGAATTGATTTCTGTTCTTCAGAGACTGCTAAGGTAAGGTTATGATGGATTTTAATTTGTGATATTGATGCAGATGTTGTTTAGTGATAAAATGGGAAATATAAATGGGTATTAATTCCCATTCAGATTCTGTTCTGAAAAGGAGATTTGATTTTAATTTCTGTAGTAGCAATTTCAAACTTGGTTTTGGAGCAAGGTATTAGTTCATGATGGCTCTAGAGTACAGGAGTTTAGATAGGTCACAGGACTGGATTCATCAGGTTCTTTCAGGAGCAGCTTTGTTTAGCACAGAAGGTTATTTGTTAAGTCCTGTAAGAAATAAAATGCTTCATTCTATAGTCTGCTGCAAATACCACATTTTGTCAAATCTATGAGCAGTTCCTCGATGTGTTACTCAATAACATATTTATAAGAGACACTTAAAGGCCAGTGTACTGAGACAGGTGTCTAGACATAAGATGAATTCAAATTAATTAGCCCTAAACTGCAAAAACTGTGGATACAAGAAAATAAGTTTTTTTCCTAATATTTCATTCAAATCCAATTAGTTAGTTTCTAAGTTGATTAGACATGCATTTGGAACAAATAATGCTGAAGTGTAAATATGCTAAAGCATTGGTCCTACCTCCTCCATAGTTTGCTCTATCTCTGTAATGTTATGCATTATTTTCAATGCACTTTGTGATTGAACAGACCATTTTTTTGGTGAATAAATTGTGATTAAAGCTTTCTTCAGAAAACCCCTGTGCATGTGCTGCTGTTGTACTCGGATGCTGTTCTGTGCCGTGGGGTCCGCGCAGCAGCAAGAGCAGCGGTGCGGAGGCCATGGTGGGAGCTGGCATGGGTATTACTGCTCCTTAAATGTCTGTTTCATTCAGGGAAATTCAGCCGGGGTCCACTCTGGGAGTGCTGTTTTAGTATCCTAGAGCAGCAAGCAAAGTCCCAGGAAAGAGAGAACAAGGCAATCTGGTCAAGCTGTAAACAGGCATTTACAGCCATAGGGATCTGTAATAGGTAGGGAACCTCTTTGGAAGAAAGGTATGGTAAATTCTTGCAGCCAGTAAGTTCTTCGATTTTGTGCCTGTGGTCTGGTAAGCAGTAAGCTGCAGGATCTAGTTACATGTTTCTTTTCTTGGTCTGTTCGCTACTTTCTGAAATAAATTTTAGCTAAACAGCTTTTGACTGTCTCAGTAACTTTTGTGTCGTTACAATTTCTTCTAAAGTAAATCAAATGTCAATTTGAAAAGGATATATAAACCGAGTAATATTTTAAATTCCTGAATTAAAAAGTAGTACTTGCCAAAGCATTTTTCCAAGATAATTTGTGATTTATAAAATTACTTAGCATATCTTTTTAAATGGTGCGCCAAATCAAATAGCAGCAACCTTGTGTGAATATGGATAATATCAAGCAAAAGAACTTGAATTTGGCTTTGGAAAATATCTGTATGTTTGTATGTTTGTGCAATCATGCATGCGTATATATATGTGCGTGTTAGGGTGCGCATACAGGGAAGCTAATTCATCTTTTACAGAAATTAGAAGTCAAGGTTATTTTCTTAAACAGAATGAAGTTTGAGAAAATGTCTGAACATACTGTTAAATAGAAGAAGCAGATGAAAAACCACACTGCATACTGTCTCATTCACATGCTTACCTATCATTTTAATCTTTTGTTTTCTGTTGTTTTCTGTGCAAATAGCTATAAATTTTATTGAATTTGCATTTACTTTGAGAGAATAGAGGAAATAATTACCACTTTGTTCAGTTTTAAGCTTTGAACTATAAAATTCATTTAGTAAATGTTAATCCCAAAGGATTAAAAATTTAACCTGTTGTTTCAGTATTTTTAAATAAAAGGAGAGCATGTCTGTATTAAATTTGTGTACAGAAGGTATATGAGCAGTTTGCAGAATTTAATGCTGTAGCTAATATGCTACTTACTTCCTTTTCATATTTTATTAATAAAATTTTCAATTGTATTACTGGAAAAAATAAATAATATACATTTCAGTAATAGCTTAACAGGAAAGATAATATCTATGTGGTTTATTTCTCTTTGTAATATTCAGTCATTGCTCTGAATTAATACATAATTAAACATTATTAAATTATAAGTAAATATCTGAAAAAAGGTGAATATTTTTTAAAACGCTGATTTTAGGATGGATTCCTTTTAGCCTCAGAAGGATGCAGTTAAAAATACACATAGAAGAAGAACCTGGATAGATTTAAAAAGCATAGTTATTGTATTGTTTGCATTGGGTTGAACAGAAAGTCATAGAGTCCCGCGATAGTAAAATTTGCATATTATTTTACCTAGGGTTAATCAATGATTTGCTTCCTAGATATTGAAGAAAACGCCTTTGCTTGTTCTCATAGTAAATCTGTATTGTTCTTCACATCAATTTCAGGGATATTTAAAAGTCATTAACTGACCTTTACAATCACACAAGTCTGGCTGCTCATTTGGTATAACTCATAATAAAAGCTTCGGAAGATAAAATAATCTGAAGTGATTTAACATAAAGAGAGATTCTGTGTGTATCGTCTGTATTTATTTGCACACATGCACCAGAAGGTGCTTTTGTGTGTTTACATGAATGATTGAACAATTCTTTTTATCAAGGGTTTTCTCATGGATAAAATGAATTGTCCCATTATGAGATTTTTGCTGTACTTGAAGTATTTGTACTGCTATCCCAGGTGAGCTCTGCATTCAATTAGAGTCGCAGCTAAGAACCAAATGTCCATGTTGCTCTGAACATTCAAACGGTTAGCTCCACTGAAGCACAGTTTAACTTGATTGATACTTGGATTTTAAAGCAAATAAGGGCTAATTTTTGCCCGTGGCAAAATATCTTTGAAGTTTCATGCCGGTGCCGGGGCTGGATTAGCTATGTGATAGCACTGGGGCTGGGACTGTGACCCTGTTGTGCTTGGCAGGTTGTGATAAATGGGAGAATCTTTCTTAACCTCGTGGCCAAAACATTCCAGGATCAGGCTGGGGAGACAGGAGAGGAGGGAGGAGGGTCGAAAGATGCAGGAGATTTGGCATGTTGAGCTGGAGACAAAGGACACTTGCTCACTTGCCTGGAACAGGGGCGAATGCAGACTCTTGTGGGAGAAATGTCTGCAGATGTGTTGCAAATGCACTTTATTGTAAGTCCTGGGCATTGCCCTGAGTACATGAAATTGATCATCACTATGAAGCTGTCTCTTTATTTTTGTTTTGAATGCTTTGAGCGTTTAGGGAATCTTGGTTGTTATATTTTCCTAAACTAAAGAGGTTTTTTTCTTTAATGCTTGAGATGGGTATATAAAACGATCCAAAATAAATTGGAAGAATTCCTTATTCCAAGTAATTGCCTGCTGGCTAAAGAATTTACTGGAGGACAGCAAATATAAACAAAATAGTATGAAGTTGGAAAAAAAAAACCCAACAAAGTTAATTGATGGCTTCTGGAAAGCTAGTTCAACTATTTTGTTTATAAAACACCTTTAAAATGAAAACATACTCTCAAATGTTTTACAATTATACATTTTAATAAACCAAAAATCTCTTTGGATATACTAAAGATCTGTAGTGACATATTACCAGTCAAATTTTCAAACCTGAAAAAAGAGACAAAATTGGCCTACATGTGAGCTGAAATATGATCTGTCAAGTAGTTCTTTCTTGTGGCAGCATTTTAAGAGCTATATTGTCTCTGATGTTGTCCCCCTTGGCTAATAATGAAAAATATATTATTAGCTGATAGTTTGAGATTTATTTACATAATTTATGCTGTAAATACAGCTATGCTGACTAATGCTAAAAACTACAGCATAATGCAAGTGACAAAGCCAAAATTAAATATTTTTAATGTGCTTTCTGATTGTGGCTGTTGTTGTTACTAGTATACAACCAAATCTATGTTGTATTCCTGCATATAGATATAATTAATGATTTATGCTTTTATGGTTAATTTCCCTGAATGACATTTTAACCCTACAATATTAATAGGGTTTTTATTGAATGTTGTGTTGTAAATGTTCACTAATATTTGAATAATCAAATCTAAATCATATGTATAAAACGTAGTCTCACCTCATAGGATTTTGCTTCTGTGATGCTTACTAGCATATAGTAACTATAGTGCACATTATGTGCAGTATATTTTCCTATGTATGTTTTGGAAAGTATTTTATCTGTAGTTTGCCTTTGATAAATTATTATTCTTTTTCTTGTACCTAAAAAAAAAACAAAAACAAAACAAAAAACCCCCAAAGAAACCCCCACCTCATTTCCTAGAAACATTTTCTTCACTTTTACTCATGTGTTCCAAAGGCACTGAGAAGTAAAGTAACCAGAAACAAACTAAATTTGATTCCCCGATTATAAAAATGCATGTGAATACGTCTTTAGCTTATATCCAGGGTTTGTGAGATTTTACACTGCAACATTGTCTGTTCTTCTATTTTACCTCTAACGAGTTTTTTTTTTCACCAGTTGGATAACATCTGGGCCACAAAAAACTGGTTATTTCATTTTCACTATCAAGTATTTTGAACTACAAATAATTTTTTGCATCCTTACTATGAGGGAAATAGGTTGCAGAAGTTCTTAGTTACCTTATGTAGTTTATTAATGTTATAACAGCTGCTAGAAATTGTTGCTAAAATTCTAAACAAATTAGCTTCAGTAATGTGGGAGAACAGAAATGTATGAAGCTAGGAAAAAGCACAGCTGTTCACTGTAAATGTGCAGGAGATTTACTTGGTAATTTTCTAAGCAGACTATGATGTGCACTTGTTTATTAACTTCTCCTTCCACTTTTTTTCCCAGTTTTGAACACACTTTAAAATAATTTGTAGCATAGTCATATGTATACACTTTAAGCAGGTGGTGTGGATTGGAATAGCCTCAGCACATCGTGCAAAAAATACTAGTGTTGCACAATTAGCTGATGACTTCATCTTGGGCTGTTTTCATAGACCAAATTATTTGTTCATGATCAGATTCATAGATATTATCTGTGGAGAAGTCAGATATTTATAGCTGAATACCTTTGATCTACTACCAAGAGAAAAGCTGCCACAGAACAGCAGAACAGTTTTTATTGTTGGGGCTTTGTGGTTGGGGTTTTTTTTAGTTTTATTTTATTTTAGTACCGTTTTAACATAATTCCCATCTTCCACAATGCCTACAGGACTCTGCCAGCTGTTAATAGGTAGGCAGGTGCTGGGCTAAAATCGTGTTCATATTACCTGCTCATATTACCTTTTCCATCCTCCCTCCAACCTGTCTTATTGCTCTGTCCACCTGTTTCTTCTTGGCATTAATTGAGCCTTCTGTCCTACAAAGGCATATTCAGACTAACCTTCATTATTCTGAATTGTTTCATTGACAGTAACAGGCCAAACCACCACGATCCGATTTAGGCCTAAGCTTAAATCTTTGTAGGCTTGTCCCAAGCTTGACAATCCTCTGCTCAGGGAATAAGTCAGATGGTCGTAATTATCTGTGAATAATGCTCAGTTACATTTTCTCATCTTTCTGGTACTCTGTGTCACTTACAACACTGTCAGTTGAATACGGTTGTCTCTCCTGAGAGATGAAGAAGGATCCAAAAAACACAGAAGTGACTTGAGTGCTTCTCACTAGCTGCACACTAGGAAGTATACTGAAAAGCTGCAGTAGTTTCTCTCCTTTTCTGAAGGACATGTACAACCTCTGATTCTGTTACCTCTGATTCTGTATGACATACAGAATGTGTGATGGACAGGTCACACAGCATGGATTATGCTGGCAGACACTGGAGGTAATAATTGGTCTCCTACCATTATGTCTGGCTCACACATCTTGGGTAAGACCAACAGTGAAAAAAAGTTGGCTGAAAAGTATCTGAGCAAATTTGGCACCAGTGAACAAGTGGCTGAACTTGGAAGAGCTTGTAGGAAGAGCTTACTGTGTTGTCTGGAATAATTCAAACCTCAACCTAGGAACTTTCTTTGGATTGCCAGTAAATGAAATTGTCATGTAGCTGAATCCATATACAATGCTTTCAGTGTGCCCAAACTGTTCCATCCCATTCTGTCAGACCATGATCTGAGTCAGATATTCATTCATTCTTAAACAGATTGTACTCCTATGAAGACTTTAGTGCTTGAAAACGAATTAGTACAAAGGTCACATCAAGTAAGGGCATTGTGAACACATTAGAGCTGTTTTTCTTTTCCTGAGCTTTTTGAATACAGTTCAAAACCACAATCCTTGTCTTTAAAGTCACTTTAGCTCTGGGATGAAGAATGCAGCCGATGAATATGCTTCTCCAAGACAGAGAGGATAGTGAAACTGATGGTTTTTCAGACACTGCTTACTTAACACTGACCCAGCATTGGTGGGTGATCTCTCAGTGGAGCTAAGGAACATAACATTTTTGATCAAGAATAAGGCATATTTTCTGGGGGCTGATCTCCTTTAACCTTAGCACATGGCAATATGTATATTAAAAACACAGAAGACAACAAAAGAGTACAAGAAGAGAAAAAAGAAATTCTTTGCTAAATCAGAATATTTTACATGTATGTGTTTCATCATATGTGGTGGGAATGAGTATTTGATAAATGTGAGATCATGTTGTTTACTGCACTGGGGTATCAATATGCTCCTTGGTGAAAATCAGGATAGTGAGGAACAGAAAGGAGGAGATGATCGACAAGGCCATTTGTTTAAATTTCATCTAAGTGAGGGATGGAAAAGTTGTGACAAGTGTTCTTTGATCTCAAGGGGAAAGACAGATTATTTTCTGATGAGGCAGAGTCAGGAGAGAAGTTGTCCTTTGTTCCTGCGGGGGTCAGTATGTAAGCTCTTGGGTGAGCTAAGGGAAAGCTGGATTCCAATGAGGCACCAGCATTGTCAGAGCAGAGAAGTGCCTTGAGGCAGAGATACTTGACTTGTGGTGGAGAAGTCAGCATTAGCAGTAGAAATACGCTGTACCGTTCCTCATACGAGTTGGTTTGCACATGAAAAGAAAACAGCATGTTTTATTATGCTTTATGGCATAGTACTATAGGCCTTTAACAAAATAGTTTGAAGTATTTGCATGATCTGTTTGCAACATGGCCAAGTTAACACAGCCATAGGAACATTAACTTTTGAACTTCCTGACTTTCATTGCTTTAAATTTCAGCTTCAAAGTTTACCCATTTTTACTTTGCATTTTTTGGCCCTGGTTGGTTTTGAAAAGCAGGAGGAAAGACAATAAGTTCAGGTTTTCTGAGGAGGCTCTGAATTTTATGCATATAACAGGAGATGACTTTGAATATTAAATGATACCTCCAAAAAAGTTTTGGTAACACCTAGTTTGCTTATAATATTTCTGTGGAGCTGAGGAATCAGAAGATGAAATCTAGAAAGCACTGCTCAGCATAGCTATTTTCCTGCATTTCAGTATGCTGGGGTTTTTTTCCTGAAAAGAGATCAATGTTTTCTGGGAATGCTGATACAAAAACAAAAAACATTAAAAAAAACAAAAAAAAGATGTGATTGCAACAAAAATGGAGGAGATCATAACTGGAGTAAGAACAGTAAGCATTTTTACATTTCTAGATTAAGAATGGTATCTTCTAGCTGATTGCCAGTTTGGAGATCCCAGGAAGACACCAGAAGTGTACTTGCAGATTCAGCTTCACTGAGATATAGTGCTGACTTGAAAAGGCAAAAAGAGCCAAATATTTGTGTTTAGGTTGGTGTGGGCATTTTTTAAGAGATGGTGGGGGTAGGGGGGAGGGAGAGAGCTAGGAAAATAACATGAGAGAAAGAAAGAAAAAAAAAAAGAATGAGAGAAAACCAGTGTTAGTGTTTAGTATTTTTTTCTGAATCTGAATTTGTTGATAAATGAGCTCCAAGCTGATGGAGTTTCCAAACCTTTGGCCTTTGGAACATCTTAATGGGGAGTTAATGCCTTCCTTCCTACTTCTCTTCTCTTCCCTTCCCTTCTCTTCCCTTCCCTTCCCTTCCCTTCCCTTCC
>WEKY01021034.1:32837-60845 GCA_013390045.1 Picathartes gymnocephalus | reverse complement strand
TTCTCTTCTCTTCTCTTCTCTTCTCTTCTCTTCTCTTCTCTTCTCTTCTCTTCTCTTCTCTTCTCTTCTCTTCTCTTCTCTTCTCTTCTCTTTTCTCTTCTCTTCTCTTCTCCTTTTTCTTTTCTCTTTACTTTTTTCTTTTCTTTTTCAAAGGGAGCCAGGCCCATCCACCCAGCTGCAGGGAAAAAGCATTCTGTGAGCTCTGAGCTATTAGGTAACCCAGGCTGAAACAAAAAGTGCCGTTGTAGTGTGGCATTTGCCCTGCCTGACCCACCAGTTAAGGGAAGGCATATTTCCTTCTTTCATTGTACACAAACAAACAAAAAGAAAAAAAGAACGCCAGTTTTTCCCACAGTCCATACATAAATGCTTTTCAAAATGTAGAACTTAGTACTCTGCAGGTTCCAATTGCTTAAATTATGACTTGACTGTTACACCCTCTGATATTTTTAGTGCGCTTGTGCCAAAGGCAATTTAAAAAGTGTTTTAAAAATGTTTGCAGGTATAAAAGATTTTAAAGACGCTTAGAGCTCTGAACTGTGTGAACCCATTAGTCATGTTGCAAAAACAAACACGTAGGAAACCCTTCCACTAGCAAGAAATTACCAAGGAAGGAATGTTTAGTCCCCAGTGATAGCATTCGAATAAGAAAACTGAGGAGTTAGAGTTGTCTCAGATTTTATCAATTCATGTCACCTTAATGATACCTTCATTCTCCAAAACTTCTCAATAGAAACACAGTTTCTTATTGGATAAAGCTTTCTGATTTATGTCTTACAAAGGCTTGTGTCAATGGTGAGAGTGTGCAGTGTGCCCAAAAGAAACAATCATTATAGTCTCACTGGAAGTATGAAAAAGGCATTTACCTGGACTGATTAAATTCCCATTAACTTCAATGTTATGTACATGTACATACCAGCAAGAGTTCTAGTGTGTCACTGCTCATCATTCCAGCCTGGTGAAATAAGATCTAAAGGAAATGCAGTGCCTCTTTGCAGTTTTTTGGGCTGTCCGTGGTCTGATTCCTGGTTTGTCCACACTGTTCTCAGGAGCAATTATTTGTACAGAAAAGCCAAAACGTTGTGAGAGTCATGGAGATTGTCATCTCAAGAAGTGGAAGTATTTAAGATTATTGTATGCTTTTTAAGTCATAGCTCCTCCTTAAAATTAATAAGTTCAGTGACTGGTTCAAAGGAGCTGAGGCTCTAAAACATGAATCTTCCATGGGAGCCATCTCTCTCCGTTGTTATAATCAATGTTGCCAGCAAAGAGGATTTCATGGAGGATGTCATGAGACACACAGGTTGTGTCCCTCTCTCTGGCAGCATCATTTCATTTCCTCAGCGTTTCCCAACTACCTGCATTTCAGCAGGTAAGTGGAGAGTAGAGGCCATTATTCACAGTTAATTTGGTGTAATTCGCCTCTGTCTGAAATAGATGACTACTCTAGGTCAGGTGAAATATATCTGTATCTTTCTGTTAGATGTAAAGGAAGCCTAGAGTGATTTAGATGCCTGAACTGTAGGTATTTAATACTAAATATTTTACTCCTGGGTTAGTTTTCCTTGCAAGTTAGGTGTACAGCTCATAGTAGTGCAGACCAGAGTTACTACTGTACTACTCTGGCAAGAGGGAGGGGAGGCAGGAGGGCAGCAATGATACATTTCACAGAGAACAAATCTGTCTTAGGAAAGGCTTTCATGGAAAATAGAAGTAATGGTGGAACAGCAGTGATTTTCCTTGTTCCCATCCCTTGCTGTCACGCCTTAGAAGAGTGGAAACATATCTGGTGTCTTTGAATATGAAGTCTCTTCTATTGTGCTACATAAAATGCAGAAGTCAGCATCAGCAGTCTGCTTTCATACTCAAAACTTTAAAATAATTTGCATTTTAATTGCATTAAAAAAAAAAGGCATATTCAAACCTCAATCTTGTTTTGATTAGAGGTGTCAATTTTAGTTGATGGCATAATGATTTCATTACTAAGAAAATAGAAGAGACCACAGAATAGCTAAGCCTAGTTTAGATGATGAGCAGAAATGTTGTTTCCACTACAGGACTAGCTCATATAGACTTTCATTAAATCAAAACAAGCCAACAACCAAAAACCTCCTTTAATAGTGAATTTTAAATTAATGAATGCTGCATATTTTTCCTCATTCTCCCATTGCAATCAGAACTCTTGTTTTCAGATCTTCTGAAATATGACAAATCTACTTCTGGATGTGATTCAGTTAAAATACAGCTATGTACAGTCTTTGCACTGTGAAAACAGGGGAAAAAATCAATTTAATATTGCTTCAAGTTCTTTCACTCAACAGTAGTATCAGTGTTTGGGTTTTTAACTAAGTCAGAATTGTAATGTGCATGACTATATAGTCTTACTTTCATATACATTTTAATTTTATTTACTATTACATTTTAATGCAAACTTTATATAATTTGTTGTCAGTAGGTTTGAGTAAGTGAAATCCTTATGAGATTTACGGAAGTGTGGCAGCATAGTGAATTACTGTGAAAAAATCAGTTCAGAATTTGAGATTATTTAGAATTCTTTTCAGATGTTTCTCTAGGTTTACTCAGCATTTGTTTGATTTTGCAGAAGCTTCACTGAGGTTTTGCCTTCACAGGACATACATAGTTGGAGTATTATTTGAATTCAGTCATCAAAATACTGCTTCATTCTCAATAATATTTGTTGTTTGGTTGTGGGTTTTTTGGGGTTTTTTTTTAATCAAATCAGAAGCACATATATTTTATGCATGGCTACAGTTTGTGACTAAATCCCAACACTGTATCTGTAAGCAAGCCCTTGCCCTGTTTTTGTTGGTCAAGCAAATTACATTGTTTGTTTTGTGGTAGCAATGATGTCATGGCAGCAAAGGAAAACTTTGGCAAATGATATATACAAAAGCATTGGAAAGACAGTCTCTGTTAAGGTTGTTGTTGTCAAGATGGTTATAAAACTCCATGTAAACACTATCCAAGCATCTAAAAAACATTTGAAGAGAACTACTTTTGTTTGCAAGTTCATTCTCATCACAGTGCCAATGAGTCATATTCTTCTCATACATGTCCATCAAATTGTTCCCCTGCCTGTGCCATCCTCTCCTGGAGTTGTTTTACAGACATAGTTCCTTCCCTGGAGAGCCAGTAGAGATGGGTCGACTTTCTCCACAGTAATTTGATTTAGGCAATCATCCAGGCAGTAGAAGTGCACTTGCCCTGCCCATACTCCAGAGCAATCACACAGGCTGTGCAAGCACAAAGATGTGCTTTGAGGTTGTCCTTGGGTCTGCAAAAAGTACTTTTAGCTCTTCTTTCTTGTCTCCTTGATGTTAGAGCCTCCACAGCTCCACCATGCATAGCTGCTTCCTCCAGGCCCAAGGCATTGCAGCCTCTACTCAGCCTGTTGCACACCTACTGATTTAGGAGGGGATCCTCAAGTCCATAATTGATGCAGTAGGTGAGGGAACTCAACAGATTCATTGCCAGAAAAATTTAGTGCTGATGTGGCAAGATTTTTCAGCTGTAAGTGTTAGAAGGGATTTCTCACCTGTGTTGCATTACGAGTTTAATGCCACCAGTGTGTGTGTGTGAGAACACCTCATAGAGCAGGGCCATTTCATGGTTTAACATTTAGTGTAATGGAGTCCAATAAAATCATGTTAAAAGATGCTAATGTTGCAAAGAAAAACATCAGAAGCAAGGAAATGCCAGAATTAATATGGCCTGTGGAAATTCAGCCTCTTATACATTATGGTGCAGATCTTATTACCTGACATACTAGGCTTTCCAGGGGGTGTCTTTTTTTTTCAGTGAATTCATAGTTGGATTTTTCTTTTAATATTCCTCAGTCTATCTTTGTTAAACATGAAGCATCCAAAGCCCATAATTAATATAAAATCCTTCATCATGTAAATATTTATCATATACCTTTATTGCAGTTCTTTGCTGCCTAATAAACACATCTCTTTCACAGTGCCCTCATAGTTTCAGACACTTTTAGCAGTGTTCATATTTGAATTCTGATGAACCAAGTCGGAGATGAAGGTAGAAATTGTATAAAATGTTGATTATTTTTTCCCCAGCTTAAGCCAAATAAGACCTTCATTTTTCTGCATAAATGTAACATTTATACACAATCTTCAAAGTGTAATTTCCCAGCTTGGATCATTAACTAGTTCTTCAGTACAGCTGGAGTAGCAGAACTAGTCTGTTGCTCTGGGCAGACTGGTCACTAATGACTTTTGTAATGAGTTTCACAGGTATCTGATGAGTGCTTAGGCTTGTGTTTGTGGTGTTAGTCCCAAATCTAGAAGAGAGGAGAGCAAACTGAGGTGTGCCATTTCGGCCAGTCCAGTATTCTATTGTCCACACCCCACCCGTACATCTCTCACATTTTTTTCACCTGGCATCTGCTCTTCTCTAGTTTTTCCACCATGGAGAGTCCATTCTTTTGTCCGCTGATTTCTGTTCCCTCCCCCTGTTCTTTTTTTTCTGTGTTTCCTTCCTTCATTTGAGTTCTACAGGGTTTTTTCTTTCAGGGTACTGCCTGGGTACCCTGTGCCAGGGTACTGCACAGTGGGATATGGAAATGACAAAGCAAAGAGGGACTGTTTTGATGTCAAATTTCCTGATGGCATGGGGTTCTTCTGGCACTCAGGAGTAATCCTAAGGCTTGTTCAGCACCAGCAGCTTTGAG
Source organism: Picathartes gymnocephalus (assembly GCA_013390045.1). Classification (NCBI taxonomy): domain Eukaryota; kingdom Metazoa; phylum Chordata; class Aves; order Passeriformes; family Picathartidae; genus Picathartes; species Picathartes gymnocephalus. The sequence goes on along the minus strand of WEKY01021034.1, from coordinate 56,140 downwards.
ATGAGAATATTCAATGCAGATAGGGTCTTCAGAAATTCAGGAGCCAGACTGCAACAGGAGTTAACCAATAGTGTGACAACAGGGCTTTTAGAATCTTACCAACTGAAATAAATGTGGGCACCATTTTGCAAAAGTTTTAATTCCTGGGTATTGGCAACTCTCCCCCTCCCCTTTCAATTTTGGGATTTTGCCTCGAACTTTCAGGCGCTGAAGCCAATCAGCAGCATAATGACGTGACTTTTAAAAAATGAACGCAAGTCTGTTCTCACAAATATTTGTATTTAAAGATTTTTAGCTGAAACTTTTCAAACATTTTGTATCAGGCAGCTAGAGTAGGAAAGTTCAGTGAAGTTCAACAAAATTCAAACTGAAACTGGAATCATACTCTTGTGAATGATTCTCAACATGCATTTAACTAAAATGGTGAGAAAACCTGTGTAAACAGAGAGGGGGGAAAGGAAAACAGAGCAGGAGTAAAGAAAAAGGTTCTTTTTATAGCAGTTAACACATGAGAATGCAAATAAATGTGGTGTTAGTGAAAGTTAATTATTTTGAAAACAGTCAGCAAGGCAGATTAAGAGGTAAAACAGTGCAGCTGAAGACAAAGGAAACAATATTTAGTCTTTGATCAGACGTTTTCACAGTGATTTTCTGTTCACCTTCAAGGGTGGCATAATTTTATGAATAACACAATTTGTTTTGCTACTTGAGTAGCCTTGAACAGAAACGGTGTTCATTCCATATGGCCACTTGAAAGAAAATCCCATGCCTGTTCCTCCTTTTAGAAATAACATTTTTATTTATTAAATCTTTTCTCTCAAAGAGAGACCCTAAAAATACACAATGAAGTTTACATTTATTCTCAGAGGAAAAGCCAAATCTGTACTCTGTGCTTCTGCACATTTCTTCAAATAGCGGTGATAGATGAACTGCACCATCTATATGCCAATCTGCAAACCTGAAGTATTCTCACTTTTTAAAGTATTTTGCTTTCATTGCAATATACTTAAATAAAAAATACTCACTTTTTTTCTCCCCAAGTTTGTTGCATCACAGAGGAAGTGAGTCGTTTTGATACAATTGGTCAATGGCTTTTCTGCTATGACCTTTCAACTTCTACCAAACTTTATCATTTCGGATTCTGTTTGTTTGTTTTGGTTTTTTTGGGGTTTTTTTTGTTTTTATGTTTACCGCACAAATAAAGTATAATCTTTCAGACATTTCAGTTGCTTTGTAATGTTGGTCAAAACAAAATGCAGTAGTAGTGTGAGCTATGGTAGGACAGCTCATCTATGAGCACCCAATTACTGCCATCTCACATCCCTGCCCAGGAAAACTAGGGGTCTTAATATATTCTGTATGTTAAAAGTGCTTGGATTATGTTAGTGTGTGCTGGAACTCTCTTTGGGCTTCTGTGGTAGTTGCCTGCCACAAGACATGCCATCACTTTGCAGATTGTGGGTGTTGGGATGTCTGGGTGACAGACTCTCCAGCAGCTGGGTAAAGTCAGTGGTTGAACTTTCCTGAACTGGGGAGTGAGATCTGAGCCCCAGTGCAAGTGTGACAGACAGTGCTACTGGTGGCAACCACAGAACAGCAAAGAAATGGGAAAGGAATGTATAAATGCCAGTAAATTTAAGAGCAAGGAGATAGCAAAAATATGCTGGAAGTGAGTGTATGCTAAAGGAACATGGAAAAAGGATCTCTACTAGGGTTTGTATTATATAGCTACTAGGCATATACTTATTTCTTTAATTATTTTTAATTATGTTATTGTATTTTATAGTTCTAAATACGTTATGTTTTCAGTCATTTTAAATTATATTTTATATGCAAAATGAAAATCCTCTTTTTCTGGTCAAATTCTCTGTAACTCAGTTGAGACAAACTGCTCCTGATAGTACACACTTCCTGTCAAGGAGAGGCTGTTGTAATTTCAGTGTCTTTAAATGATTTTGAATATATTTTTTGAACAGTTCCTTCTGATATTACACTCAGGAGACTCAGGACAGTAATATGAATTAGTATTTCTCATGTTTGTATATAATGCACACTGCATTTTTCAGGGTAGATGGTCATATGCTTGTATATCTGAAGTATTTTATTGTATTTCAGATCTTACACTACTTTAATAACAATGTGTTTAACATAAAACTATAGCAATTATGTTTGTACCTGAATGTTTATGAAATAGTTCCTGTCAGGTTTGGGTTTGTGTGAGCCCTGACTGTATCTCATGCTCTATGAGTGGCTCATCTGTATGAGTGACGTTGCATGGCATTCGGCTGAGGGATTTAGGGAAAATATTTAGCATTAGTCTAATCCTTTTTTCTGTTGGACCTGGTGAGTGTTTCGTCATTTGTCAATAGCGTCAACAGAAGTGAGTCAAAGTCACAATTTTTTTTGTTCTCTGAAATACTTTTAAAGTAGCAAAAATGTATAGAAGAGTTTCTTGATGCAAAGTATCCTGAAACTTGTCATTGAACTTGCTGCTTGTAAAGGGAATGTTTTTCATGTTGGGTCTCTCACACCAAGTGAGCCTCAGTGAGGGATATTTCTAGGTAGCTTTAAAACTGGAACTTTAAAACCTCCCATGGAGCCCTGGATTTTGCATTAGCAAGCTAGTGAGCAAAATGTTTTTTCCTCTGCTGAAAATACAAGTAATTTAGATTACCAGAAGGTACAATTAAATTTTTGCTGGAAAACATGAAGATCCCAAGGAGATACCTGGTCTGAAAGAGAACAGTTTTCTATTTTTATTTGACAGTGATGGATTTTATCACCTCCAATCAGCCTACAGCAGTGTGTTGTGGAGATCAAATTGGAAGCTGAAATTCCTTTCATGTGCTTACGTATTGTAAATATGAGTGAAAACTGTGTATGTGTTCATTGATGCAGTAGGAGAATATAGTTAACATACAGTTAGCAGATTCACAAAATGAAAAATACCATATGAATTATTTAACTAACGGTGCGCTTTGCCCCAGAACTTGGTGTTTATTATTGTGAGCTTTAGCAGGAAACAGAAGCAGTATCAATTGGGAAAACATTTCTTGGCCAAGCTGAGAACAGTATGGCTTTCTCATTTCAAAGTGGGGAACCTGGTTCTTTGGTTTCTTTGTTCCTAGTTAAGACTATTCCCCAAGCTATTTTAGCTGCACATTTTACATACTGATGGAGCCTGGGGAAGTGCAGTTGGCAGCTGTTCATGGGATAATAATGAAACACACTGTTTAGTACTGCAAACCACTGCTGTAAAGTGCGGGAAGTATTTTATAGAGATCACGGTGAGCAGAGCAGGATCTGCTTTAAGTTCTGGTGTAAGTGCATGAACGGGGAGCAACGGGAAGTTGTGTTTCAAGTGAGAGTAACCAGCACTGCTTTGCTTTTGCAGGTAAAGAAGCCGTGTCCAGAGTCCGATGGTTCAGAGCCGCAGAATCCCAGGTACGGTACAGGAGGGCTGAGCCGAGCGACTGCAGTGCGGTGGTGGAGCGCGAGGCCGAGCTGTGCTGTGGATTTGTAGCATCAGAGCCACGGAGTCACGTCTTGCAAAGAACGAGTAGTTCGATCAGTTTTAATGGTTTTCACTCTGGAAAAGGGTTTTTTCCCTTTTCCTAGTCAAAGATGCAGCCTAGTCTGGGTTTTTGAGTTTAAATGATGCCTTAACACTGAATGGTCACATTCAATTAAAAAATAAACTAAAACTAACTATGAAATAGTGTAGGGAAATCTGTGTGATCAGATCTCACTTTCTTCAGTCATCCCTTTTCTCCATACCTGAGTCTTGAAAATAGAGTTTATTTCCAGTGAGGAAAATTCATTCTTTATTTGGGAAAGTTGGTGCTTACCAAAACCTCTTTTGTTTTAACCTGTGCAAAACATGCTGTGTTCATAAGCTGGGAAGAAGCCATATATTCCTTTCCAGTGCAGTTGTTTCTAATTTCATGTACATGGGAAAAAGGAAATGGATTAATTTCTGTGTTTTGCATGTGTATGTATGTGTATTGATAATTTTGAGCAAGTGAAGTAATAGCTGTTTTAGATGTGCATCTTCCCAGGGCTTAGTAAACTGGTGGATAGCTGGCTTCAATTTTTAGTGAGTGCTTTTTTCTTTGTCTTGATTCTGTATAGAAGACTATTTCAGTGCCATAAAAGCTCAGAAGATTTCATTGTGAGAGGAGAACCACAAAAAAACCCCTGACGTTTCACTAGCATTGTCACTAAAACTCAGAAAAGTTAAATAATTCAAGGCTTTCCCCCAAACCCATCCTTACCTATATCTTAATAATTCCTTAATTATTGCAGCAGGATCCTCTGGGGGTCACCTGCAATATCCAAGGCCATTATAGTATCTGTGGCTTGAGCTGCACTGTGCACCATCTGAATTACTTTGATTAGCTTATGTCTGTTATTAATATGTCTTTTTATTTAGTTTGATAAGAACTGAAAAGGGAAGAGATAATTCAATGCCCAAGTATGCTTTCAGTGTAGTAAGTAGCAGTTTTGACCTGGACTTCAGTGGAAACATGCTTTGCCCTTCAGTACTTGTAACTTCTAAATGAAAAATATATCTGCTGTCCTGCTGCTACGGATTAAAATTTATTATAAAGGTCAAGTTCTTTCTGAGTATTTTGACACCACACAGAATCCTAGCTTAGCATAACACTCACATGTGTGCATAGTTTTAAGTGTCACGATTGCCCAAATGAGACTATTGTATCTGAAGCCTTTAAAATCTATGAATTCCAGTCTGATGTAATTTTGTCAAAGCGTGATGAAAGCAAACTGCAACAAACCTGAGGACTCAGAACGCAATGTACTGTTGCTATCTCTGCATATCAGGAAGGTTTGTACTAGCTGTAGTTAAATTCTTCATGCTATGTCTGAGGAATAAGATACTTTTTTTTTTTTTTGTCCTGAACGTGCAAGAGGACCCATGTTACAGATAGTCTGGAGGCTAAATCTGGTAGTTTCATTTTTTAAAGTGCATTTTCAAACAGAAACACTTTTCATTTTGAGCTCTGCAGCCTCAGTCAGAGGATATATCAGACAGAGTTGAAATCAGTGTTCCTAGCCTGAGCATATGCAGTGCTGTGTATACAGCCTGAAGTGGGATTTTTTAGTTTTTGGTTGTGATATGAGTTTGGTCTTGGAGGGGAATCTCTGACAGACCTTGGGCTGGAGCAGCACTAGAGGGCTCTGTGTGGCACATCACACTTTAGAGCCTGGAGCAAGGTAATTCTTCTCTAAACAAGGCTTAAGTGAAAACACTGCACATAAAATGAAACATCAGCATAAAAATGAATGCTGGAGACACACAGCCTTACAGAATAGCTCCTGGCTTGGGACCTAAGGCCAATATCATTCATTTATTTAGCTAGCTTTATAGTCTGTTAGTTTTGGATCTGAAACTATTACAATAAATGCAGATGGAAAGTGTTTTTACAGTAGGGAAGTAATTAAATTGGGTGTGGGAACTTTGTGAGGAGAATTCTTGGAGTGACATGTGTGTATCAGCAGATTCTTTGTCTTGCTTGGCCTGGGTTTGTCTTTTAGAAAGAAACATTCAAACTGCAGATGTGACTACTAAATTTTTTAAGGGATGTACTAACCTATGCAACATATAAAAAAATGCTTTTCAGAAGTAACAAGCTATACATGCAGTAAAAATCAACCTTGCCAGTGTTTATTTAGAGAAAGTGATTGTTGTCTTAACAGACAGGTAAACTGCACAGAGGAAAGGGATCTGTAGTTAAGAATTGAAGTTATGGTGAATATGCAAGTTGTAGACATGAAAGGAAACGTATGACTCTTCAATGTTGCTGACAGACATTTTGATTCACAAACAACTTTGTCTTACAAATTCTATCAGAATTTCTTGGGAGGTATTTTTATCAAATCCCTATGAAATGGTTGTGAATACTTCCTTTTATACTTTATAGTGGTGGCATTACGTCTGTATCAATGTCATAGCATTCTTTCTTCATAATTCAGTAGTAAAAATCAAATTCACCCTGTAAGCCTGGATAGTTGTCCAGTCATGCAAAATGCTTTCTGGGGATGTTGGTGTGTGACACAGAGCCAGTGAATACTTGTGACTTGACAACTGTTCTGCCACAAGTCTGGAGCAGGCAGGAGCAGCATGGTAGACAACTCTGACATGCTGGCCCTATATCAAATTCACCAACAATGTTAGGGAGAGAAGTTCCTGTGTTCAGAGCCTAGAAACTTATGTTGCTCTTCATTTTCTTTTATGATGGGTAACTTTAAAATAGTATCAATCCCGAGTGTGCTGAACAGCTCCTACATGAAATTTAATGTCATACAAGAATTGCTGAAGTCTAGTGGAGTGCTTGGGAGTTAACTTGTTTGCAGTTATCAGCGACCTTTCTTTTTACTTAGATAATTTTAAAAACCCATTTTAATTCTACTAAGGAAGCATTGTATTGCCCTAAAACCTGTAAGCTACACTTAAAACCTCATACCATGTGACCTGTGGAAATGATAGAATATGTGTGATTCTGAAGTCTGGTAAAATAATAAATAAGAAGTCCCAGATTCCTGCTCACACTCATCAACAGCATGTTCTATCTGGCCTCACATCCCAGGGCAGCATCTTTCTTTGAGACAGCAGTCTGCTTGATGAATCCATCTCTGCTACCTCCAAATCCTCCTTCCCATACCACCAGGCCTGCCAGAGACTCCACTGTAAGACCAAAGTCACATCAGGAATTGAGGTATGAGAGCAAGTATTGGTTTTTCTGGGCTATAAAACAAAATAGGGAGGAGAGAGATGAAGTGAGGGAGAGGAAGTCACTGTAAATGGAAATTCAGCAGGGTCTTCTACTGTTTCCTCAAAGTTCACTGATTATGGAAAAAAAAATCATTTTTTTTTTTACCATCTGGAAAGGATGGAAGACTCTGCAGAAGAATGAAGAGATTTTTCTGACCATTTAAACATAGTTTCTTTTTTTCCTGGAAGGGTAAAGGAAAATGGCTGAATATTTCACATAGTTTCCCTCTTTAAACTATGATACTTAGATTATGATGAAGATATCTATAGGAAGAAAGGGAAAACTTGAAGATTTTGATGAGTAATTTTGTAAGTTAGGGACACAAGTCAGCTGATAAATCAACTTAGGAAAATACATAGTGTCAAAAATACATTACTTGTGTATTTGCAGAAGGGCAATGGATCTTTGTATTAGTGAGTTAAAACTAAGCCCTGTAGAGCAAGAAGCCCTCCATTTTACTGCATGATTTTTACTACAAACCTGTGGATCCAATATTTCCAGTAATGTCCATTCTTCCTGACTTTTCCCTTACATACTTAAAAAAAAAAAAAACTCTAAAAGCAAAGGAAAAGGAAATGAAGCCAGTCTTAAGCAAATCCTCCCATTTAAAACTTTATCAGATGCTGTAAGAAGAGTGTAAGTCAGAGGCACTACAGTTAACTGCGTTAATACCAGTTAGATGGGGTACATCCGTATGTGTTACCAAATTACAAATTCACCAGTGATGATCACTGGTAGATATTGAATCATACGGATAGACCCAGTTGCCAGATAAGGCAGTTATCCAAAAAAGAGCACAGGGAATTTTTTATGTACTTAGAAAAAGCCTCCAATATTTCAATTTAATATGGGTTTCAGTGAGGTTCTTAGCATAGATTGCAGCTGTTCATCAGATGATTGCTGTCCTGTTCTTCAACACCCACACTTCTATGTGCACCACATAGTAAGATTTAAAAGACACAAATTCCTGTTTCTGTTTCATCTTAAAAGTTTCCCTTAAAACTTTTGAATGAGAAATAGGCTTTCACACTTTCTCACTGATCTCATTTTGATACCTATGCATGGTTTTTCATTCGTCAGGATACAGAGTGCACATACATGTCCAGAGACAATGATTGTCATTAATGCATTCACAAGTAAATAGATGGTATTGAATGCCAGTGAGAGCTACCACAGTTTTCCCATTCACTTCACTTGACCAAAGTTTGTTTCCTCTACACTTCGGGCACGTCGTTTTGGATGCAATATTCACTGTGTTTACTGTATTTGAGCTATGCTAATTCTGTGTGTGTGCATTACCAAACAGTGTTGCCATGACCATTCATACACTTAAAAAAAAAAAAAAAATAAAAGTAACCTGTATATTCTGCATCTTATTCCAGACAACCATATCATCAAAAGTGTTTCATTCTCATCAGTTTCAGCAAAAATACACCTGAGATTTCTTCCACCAACTAATTCTCCTAACAAGACCTTAAAAGTCTTGTCTCAGAATGATCACACTGATGATTCATTCTTTCAGTCAGGCATTGGCTGGCCCGTATTTACCAGATCTAATTCTCTAACTCCTCAGCCCAAATCCAAGCTTTACAGGCATCTGACAGATTCTGTGATGAAGCTTTCATGTCTTTCCCATGACTTTAAAAACAGTTGACCCTCTGCATACCCATTCCTAGTAGAGTGGGACTAGCAGTACCTTCCCATTCATTTGCAGTTCAAGAGATGAACAGTATTATTGTTACATAGTAAAAAGAAGTTTGCAATTGAGCTGCAAGCCAGCAATAGCTATGGAAATTGTGAATGAAGTCTCGGCAATTCAAATACAAAAAACAAAATATATTGGTTGTGCAGTAAAAATGAGCAAACCAGTCTATCTATCTTTCATATGTGTTTTTTAAACGCATTAGGCTCCCTAATTTTCTTCTCATCCATGTCTTAGAAGTTTTTTAGAAGGTAAAGGTTTGTTGTCTTGTGAGCCATATGTAGCTTATCTTGACCAAAGGATAATGCTTTTCTGAGTCAGGAGAAGTGTAGCTCCACTGTATCCCATACTGAATAATCTGTAGATCATAATGATGTGATAAATGCGCTTCATTTGAGGAAATGAGTTATTGAGAGGACTCTGATTAAGGCTTCAAAGGCAAGATTCATCTCATCCTGAAGCAGACATATAAGCTAGGCCCTTTTGAGATGCCATTTATTTGAATCAATGAATATTCTTTCTATTGACAGCTTACTGTATCCCTCTTCTCCTGAGAAACCATGCAGACTCCACCACCAATCACCTGTTGCTCTGCTGATTTATTGTAAGACCAACTAGATACACAATATGACCAAAAGCAATTAAAGCGTTTCTTTCAATTTTACAGATTCAGTGTTTCTGCAAAATTGGTCAATTCTAGAAGGGAGTACCTGCAAAAATAAGATTAATCTTTAGCCAGGAAAAAAGACTTTTTGACTAGCTTCTGGTATTTCTTGGGCTTGGGGCAAACTATAAGGAGGAACAGACATAGCAAAACAAATTTGCTATGAAAAGAGAGAATAATTAAATTGGAAGATTGTCATAAGTAATTTTGGGGACTGGTAGAAAAACTAGTCAACAGGAAGGATGGTATATGCCAGAATATAGCATTCGTGTCAGTGAGGCCACTACAGTTTTAAATACTTCAACTAAGAGAAATGTTTGGCAGGATCAACCCCAGACGACTCAGTCAAAACAGTGACTGGCAAAAAAAATATGACATTTTCCAATTTTAAAATAACTACACTGTGGAATAAAATTCCTCATAAAGGCTACATTCTGGGACATACAGGCTTAGCTTGCAGAGAATGTTTTATACAAATCTGTTACTCATTAAAGTTTTGGTGCACTCATTTAGTGTGCATGCCACTTAGGCAGTTGAAATCCATCAAAGTAACATGGTTAGGGAGATGATTCTTCACATACGTGTAACTGAGTGACACGCAGCAACCATGACAATTGCACTACAGTTCCTATAAGGAGTAGTGGCCTCGCTATGTGAATTTTATTTTCAGGTGTGTAGTTTTCAATGCAAGTCTCTCCTATTTTTAGAGCAGTCTGTGTGGTATCTCTCTGCCTTCTGAACGCTGATGTTCTCATTCCTTAACTTTAGAAATTCAGTCTTCTGATTACCCAAGGCCTATTGAAGCTGGTTACTGTCTGCCCATCAGTTTTTGTTGGCTCTGGATCAAGCCCCCAAACAGTTCTAAAAATTTATATGATATGTTTACAGAAATTAAAATATTCTATTTAGAGTGCAAATACCTGGTATCTGATGACATCACAGGGAAGTACTTTAATGGGTTATATTAACAGATCCCTGTGGCTTATAACAATAAAAGCAATGTATTTTTTATATTTCGTGTCTGTTGAAATTCCTGGGGTTTTTTGTTAATATTGGGCATAACACACTTTCTGTGATATTAATAATAATTTATCCCTGTGATCCCAAGCCAGATCATGTCACTGTTACGACTTCCATTAACCTGAGTAAATGATGGATCAGACTTTGGAATTAATGAAAGCAATAAAACTCAAGTCTTGAATTTTTTTTTTAAATTTATATCACCACATTGAAAAAAAAAATTGATAAACAAGATTCTAACAGAAGTGTTAGTGGAAGTAATTTGGAGATTGTGGAGATCAAAGTGCCTTATGATTTTTGAGTTTGCTAAAGAGAGCAGAATTTCGGTATTAATTTATGTATCCATCAAACCTTTATGATTGTTGAATCTTCAGGAATGTCTTAGATAGGGTAAACACTGGTTTTGAGTGAAAGAATATAACCTAAGATTACACCTGCAAATGTTTTTGCTTAATCCAGTAGTCGCTTAGAGCCTTATCCTAAAATGTAACTGGATTTTGAGCCATAAAATAACAGTGTTTGTTCTTCTTACGTGTGCAGCACATGTAATCACAATGAGAAGGAGCTCTGTTTCTTTCTCCTGTGATCTATTTTTTGCTCTGTCATATCACATTACAGCAGTACACCAGAGAAGTAATTCAGACTCTGTTCCAGCTTCTTTGACCTCTTGTATACTCTAAATGTATTTTACCATTGGTGAGCCTGAATAGTAAAAGTATTTGATTCCACCTACTGTGCACTTCAAATATAGCTGCAAAAATTCCGAGAAGAATGTAGACAATGAAAAGAAAATGGCCATTGAGATCTAAATTGCCTGCTCTAAGAATGAAACAGGTTGCTTTTTATCTGAGTCACATTTTTTCTGAAATATTTTTAAGTGTCATTTCTTGGCTAGATATTTCACCTTTTAAATGTTATCAGTCAGTCTTACATACTCAGTAAGCATTTAATCAACACCATGCAGTTATTATGCTGTACTCATATTTAACATATCAGAATTCACCTCTTTACCATCCTGCTAGGCCCTAATCAGTCATTAGAGGAAAAATAAGTAGGAAATAAAAATAGAATTGTCATAGTTTATGCTCAGCTAGCCACCAAGCACCATACCACGTCTGTCTCACCTCACCCTCCACACACCCACCCCAGTGCAATGGAGAGAAGAATCAAAAGTAAAACTTGTAGCTTGAGGTAAAACTATGTAATAATTGAAAGAAAGTAAAATATCTAATCGTAGTAAATAATAACAATAATAATGATAATAAAAAGGAAAAAAATTACAAACAAGTGATGCACAATAGAGTTCCTCACTGTTTGCTGACTAATGCCAGACCCCATCCCAGAACGCAGATAATCCCCACTTCTGGGTAACTCCTCCAGTTCACAAGCTGGACATGATATTCTATGGTGTGGAATATCCCTTTGGCCCATTTAGGTCACCTGCCCCAAACATGCCCCCTTCCAGCATATTACCCTTTTTTGCATACCTCCTCACTGGCAGAGCATGAGACACAAAAGAAAAAAGTCCATGACTTATGATAAACACAACTTACCAAAACCAAAACATTCTCATGCTGAATCCAAAACAGCACCAGCTACTGAGAAGAAATGAACTGTATTGCAGCTAAGGACAAGAATGAACAAAAGAAAAAAAAAAAAAAAAAAAAGAAATTCCAGATAAAAAAGAGATCACATGCAAATAAGGTGATTGAGACCACATGCAAATAAGGTAATTGCAAGTTTGCTTTCTTTTTTCCTAACATCTGCATCTTCCAGACATTACACAAATGCATGTTAAACCTGTTGTAATATTTTAGGCTTTGCCTCCTCTCCTTGTGTTAAGACAGCCTTATCAGAGAGCAATTCTCTACCTCAGCTCCCTTCACAGACAGCTTAGTCTGAGCACCAGTCAGTGCTGTTCTCCTCTGGGAACAGAAGTCAGAGGATCCATATGACAAGGAGGGAGAGGGGCTCCTCCATAAGCAGCATCTGGCTCTTTGGCAGATTTGTCAAGCACTTCTGCTAATGGGTTTGTATTTGCCCAGGGATCTTTTATGTGGTTACATTGCAGATGGTCTGTCTGTTCTATCTTCTTCTTTCGAACACTTCTATTAAAAAAAATCCCAACTGATAAGGTTCTTTATGGGTCTCACAAGATGCCTGTGCAGGCTCCTTTTTCTTAGTCATCGCAAAGCTTTCCATATATCCAAACGTGTGTCTTGAGTTTTGTTGGCAATTCTGGACTCAGTTCTCCAGTTTAGCTGCCAAGTGATACAATTTACTGTGATCTGAATTTGTATTATCATCAAATTTCTTTGGGAATTTCTTAATGTCATTTGTAGAGCAGAAGTAGCTTTACCTCCCCTTAAAGCATGAAATATACTTGCCTTCCACTAGCCATCCACCTTTTAAAACAAGTTCAAATCTGGATTTGGTTAAACGTGAAAATTAGCATGATGGTCCAAATCTAATTCAGAGGGGATTTGTGTCTGCCATTTAAGAGAGGCCCAGGACTGAAGCAGCAAGTCTGTGGGAAGGTATGTTTGGCAGAGCTATGGAGAAAGGCATATGCAGTGCCCAAATAAATAAAGCAATTCCACGGATCAACTTTTTAACAGAATTATTTATTGTGTGGCGTGAGTGCAGAAGAGGGCAGAGAGGGAGAACATCCTGTTTGGTGAATTCCGTTTAAGTTCTGTTTCAATTTACAACTAAATCTCTGTCACTTTAATTTTTAAGGGTTTTGGGATTTTATTTGCTTTTCAGTGTAGAAGTAATTGGCAGGTGACTAGACATAAGATCATGTTTTATTCCTATGTTATTTCAGGCTTATGTCTTATTTTCCTTCTAATTATGTAGATTAAATTAAATAAAAAATAAACCCCTGTGCTCTCAAAGATGTAGTGCTTTCCATGACTTTCTCAAAATAGTACCAGAGAAGCACATTCATCCCTCTTAGCATTTCATTATTATACCATGTTTCCCAACAACAATATTTTAACATTTGCTGAGAAACAAGAATAATTGTATTATAAAAAGCAATCATGTTGTTATGAACGTCTTGCACCCTGCCCTGTCTTGCAAACCAGGTTCTTGGGGAACCTGTGCTAAATGCAGTAAAGTTGCAGTCTTGCATCTGCAGTATGGACGTGGGTGGACGTAAAAACCAAGAGCACTGTAGGGCTTGTTTCCTGCTACTTTGTTTTTCCCTCAGTACTTGGACAGAAGTGGATATTTAATGATTTTAAAAGGCTAAGCATTATGTCAGAAGTCTTGGTGAGATCCAGCCATTTGGTGTAAGCCATGTTTTGAACAGAGGGAACTGTAGAGGAGGGTTAGCAGCAGAGAGGCTGGTTCCCAGGGCTGCTCTGTGTGTGCTGGGGCAGTGAGGGCTGGAGTGGTGGCTCTGCCAGTGCCCCACTCCTGTGGCTCTGGCCAGGCAGGCAGGTATGCCCTGGCCTGGTGGCTGGGTTATCAGCATGCAGGCTGAGCTGGAAATGGAGGTGTTACAGATTTGCAGCTGCTACCTGCCTCTTCTTGTGGCCCAAGGGGATAATTCAGGGGAGGGGAACTGTGCCCCCGAGTTCTCAGCGACACGTATTTATTAACTCTTAGAAAAATCACCTACTTCACCCCAAATGAAAAAGGTGTGTATGCTTTAAGTTTCAAATTATAAAATAACTTGGGGAAATCAAACAGCAAAGCAAAATGAAGTGTAGTCATTTTATATCAGTTGTAAAGAACAGCCAGTATCGGGGCATTTATCAGAGCATCATTCTCTCTCTTGCTCAAAATAATGGAATTTGGCTTGAGTGTAATTAGTTATGGGAAATTCTTTTAGATTCTTCCAGGCAATGAGGTCATCCTGGGCAAAATGACAAGGGATGTGTGCAGCACACCTAGTGTACCTTGCCATCCAGAATGGCTGTGCCCAGCTACATCTTACAGCAGTGATCAGATGCTGAAGCAGTTAAGGCATCAGGCAGTCAGCAAGTTGCATATATTTGTTTTATATTCTAAACCAAACTCATTGTTGGGACTGTGATTAGAGAACAGAAATAACTGCTTTTGACACAAACTGTTTTGGAGCCAAACATAATGTGCTCCACATGAGGTAAACTACAGAATATTTGTCTTGGGAGCCAAGATTCAGATCAGGTTTAACTTACAAGGGGAACTTCACTGTTAAAAGTGAGATGTGTTACTGTTTCCTGCGTTAAGACTGCTTGCCAGTTACTCTCTGTATATTGTATTTACCAAGGGAAGTTTCAGAATGTTTGCATTAAAATACGAATAGAGCATGAAAACTACAAGGTTTTGGCAACTCCTGTATTCTGCCTAGTCTGTCATCACAACTCATCCTTTCTGGAAGCTGATGAAGTTCTTGCAAGGCCCCTGTACTGGTGGCTAAAGAAATTACATTGAAATGAGTTATGGTCACTCTTAATACAGCATGCCTGAAAGAGCTGCTTTTCCTTTGGACACTCCCTGGTGAAGAAGAACCATGTTACAATAACAAGTTTGAAATATAACAGACAACTTAATTTAGGGTGAGTCAGACACAACCCACCCGTTGCTCTTTTTTTCATGAAAATATGAGTTCACACTTACATCATGCAGTCCAGGCTCCACTGAAGCCAGCAACAAAATTCCCAGCCCCTCATCCCTGATTCCCCAATTTTAGAATTGCTTAAATATTGTCTGACATGAGTACAGTTGACATTATTATATTTAAATTCATAATATTATCATTGCAGTAAGCAGTGTCGTTTTGAAGGCTGTGTTTCACAAAGGACAGATTAGCAACAGGCAGTAATTAGCAGAGCTGATCATCTCTATCTTCCTCTGTATATATGAGAAACAGTCTTGGTTGCTTAAATCAGACTCAAAACCACCAAAGAAAGACTTTGTGAGATCCTTTACTCACTGGTTTTTTTACCAGTTCCTTATGTCCAACCAGGTCACCTGTCAGAGATGTAGAAGGGACGCTGAAATTTCCAGCAGATTTTTCAGATGTGACTCAGAGCAGTTGTTCTGCAGAAGTAGTGGCATAGCAGGGAAGGCCACAGGCTTGTTGTTTGCATTCCAGCCATCTCCACAGAAGTGTTTGTTTATGACACAGCACATCATGTTGTCAGAACCACAGCATTGGCAAGTGCCTGTCACATCTGGAAGTGATCAGAAACTGTTGGGTGAGCTACTCTTTGAAAATGTGGCCCTGTGATCCAAAGACTTGTGTTTAGATCTTCCGTATCTGTAAACTGGTAGTTTATATTTCATGTAAGTTGGATACTTGACAGCTCCCTGTGGAACTGTGGTGTCATCATCACTTTTGATTTACTTAAATACTCACATAAGGACGTCAAAACCTACTTTGTCTTTTTTTGTTAAGTGGCAGGTGCCTGTGTACCTTTATGTTTTCTGTTCACATGCCCAGGCCTGGGATGGGTTGGTCTGTACGTGGAGTAAGAGAATTGAGCACCCAGCCCTGCTGTCTGCTATTCCTTCAGTCCCTGGTCCTCGACACATATTAGTTTAGATGTTCTCTTTTTGGCTCCTGGAGTGCTTTCTCCAACCAGTTCCTTTTTCCTTGAGAAGATGAGAATTATCCATTCAGACACCACATTACCTCTTTCCAGATACTTCCTCCCATGACTGGAGTGTAAACCCTGAGCTAAAATTGCATCCCATCAAAACTGTGGCTGTCACATTACAATAGCCCAGAAAAGAGATCTCAAAGGCTGGGATCCAGCTGGCCAGAAGGTATTGCTCTGCATAGCTTTGCTTTTTGTGTGTTCATCCATCTATTATATCAGAATGGAACAGTTTCCCGTATAAAACTACCGTTTGCCTTCATCGACTCAAATCGATTTTAAACTTCGGACTGAAGATCTGAGGTGGAAGAGGCTCATATGGAAAAAAAGCGCCTCCCATTACTTACCTTTTCAGTGTCAGCCTGCCTGTTGCCCTGCTCTGAATCTGTGTTTTGCAATTGAACAATCTCCTGAGCATAGAGAGGGTGAGCTGGAAGTTTATGCTGAGGTAAATAATTTCGTCTGTTCCACTCCCCCTGATTTGTGTTTTGTGTGTGATTTTTATTTATTTTTTTAATCCTTGTTGGCTTTGGATATGTCCCATAGGAGAATCCAGAAAAGGCTCCTAGATATTATTCTGTGTTTTATCCAAAAGTGTGGAAATCCAAATTAATTTTACATTGTCTTTTGATTGTTACAGGGAAATGACATTCATTCCCAATAAAAGTCAGAAAGCAGTGAAAAATTAATGTAATGTGGATTTGTGGCTGGCTGAACTGCACTAGAATAGACAGTTTTCTGTGGTTTTCTGGAAATCACATTAAATGACATTAAACTGAAATAAAATGTCTCAGTCAATCAGAAACAATGGAAACCATGCTGTTACTGACTTTTAAGCAAATAATAGTTTCACAAATTATGTAGCACAACAATCCAAGCTGTCTAAATTCATTGCTGTGTTTAGTCATTATAAGAGCAAAGCTAAACTTTTCACTTTCAGGCACAAGAAGAATATACCAGTTTTTCTCTTCAGACAGAAATAAATGGGAATTTGTAAGCAATTATCTTTCACAGTATTTAGTCATATCTTCTCACTTGAGTTACAAAGAACAAATACATATATCCTTTTCAGTAAAAAAAAGTACTATCAGCCTGTAAATAAAGCAATAGCCATATACTAGATTAACAAAAGCCTTTGGCAGTTGTTCATGCAGTGAGGAAAGAGGGAAGCATAGATTCAGTAAAGACAAAAAATATCTGACACCTAGTTGTTAGGAAGTACAGAGAAGCTCAAGGTGGCACAGGGTCAAAAAAGGGAGGGTGATAGCAAAAGCTCAGCTGGGGGAATGGGAATGGGGGGTTGGGAAGAAGCTGCAGTGCTGTTAAAAGAAATGGTTTTTTTTTTAGCTGTGAATGGTGTAAGGGGACAAGCTACAATGCCGGCTTTTGTCACCAAACCTGCTCGCCCACGTTCTCAGCTAAGCCCTCTGCATCAAGTGCATCCCAGGCACTGACACTGTCTGCCTGTCAGTCAGCTTCTGTAAAGCAATACTGTCTGCATCAGGGTTTTTTCTCCTGGTATTAGGCTTGAATAGCCAAGAGAAGAACAATAAGCAGGAAAGCAAAACTGAGATACAATCACAACTTGTGCCCCTTTATGCCCTGAAGAATTACCTAAGGAGTCCCATCCTCTGTAAGACAAGCAGTTTATTTGAGATCGGAAAAGCTGTTAAACAAAATCAGGGACATTTGAATTTTCCTCAAATTATTGTTCCTTTGTACTAGAAGGACCTTTTCCACACTGCAGTTATTGCAATATCCGAGTATGGGTTCTTTCCCTGTGAGCTTGAACTCATGTGCTGGGAAGCTGCATGGTGACATTCAAGCTTGTAATGCATAATCCATAGGGAGTCTATTACAGTCCTTCCTTTATACTTACAGTTTTGCAAAGCTCAACCTTGTGATATTTTTATTTTTTATTACCTATATGATATTCCTTAACATTGATGCTTTATCAGCTTGACTTGGAACAGAGGCTAGACAAAATTAGAGGAATAAAGTAGGTATTTATTGAAAGGCCTTCAGAGGCCACACCCTGGCAGTACAAGAACTTGGCTGCAGCCCTGTCAGGGTGGGCCTCAAGACGAATGCAGAAAAAAGGGGCCTGGTCATGGAGTTTCACACTTTTATAAGTTAGGGTCCATTTGCATAGTGAGGTTAACTGTCCAATTAATAACTTCCATCTTCCTTGCTTGCCCTCCTCTTTTTTATGTTGTTTATGTTTTTGGGCCTGAGGTTCGGAACGATTGTCCTTGTATCTTGAGCTGGAGAGAATTGTCGTGTCTAACTACCCTGTAAAGAGAACTTAGTAACACTTAATATGAAGCTAAGAGCTGCACACTAAAGCAGAACAGGAAAAAAACTTAAAACTTAAGGCATCAACATGGTAGAAAAACTTGGATGTTTTAATTCTTTGCTTCATTAAGGTTCTCTCTCTTCAATACCTTCTGTCTGACATTGGTTGTAAATTGACAGAAGTATTTTTATTTTTGGAATATCAATGTGACTTTGCTTTTGCCTCTTTCCATTACTTTTTTAATATGGATGTTGACACCGTACTTACAAACACATAACAGAAATTACACAGCTATAATCCACCTCCTATCCCCAAATGGTTGCAAAAAGTTTAGCACTTATTTTCTGTATTTCTAAAGAAAAAAACGTAATAAAATAAAACTCTCAGGAGCATTTGCTGGTTTTATCAATATAACATGACATTATTTTACTGCTTCTTAGCACTGTATCGCTTTACAAGTTAAGAAAGGAGGCCTCAAGGAGAGTGGGAAGGAGGTCTTGCTAGTGTCCAGTACTATTATTTGTTTTTAAATCTGGCAAGCTCCCAGAACTTGTGTGTTGGAGGGGTGGCTTTTGGGATGTTGTGCCTAGAATAGCAAAAGTTCTCCTATTTTGGCCATCTACTAAGCTTAAGAAGATCTATAGGTGGGCTTGACGAGCCAGGGAAAACAAGAGGGGTAGTTGTCTCAACGCAACAAATTTGTCTCATCGGTTGTACTTTTCCTTCCTTACCTATTACAGTGACAAAAAAAATGACAAAAACAGTGCCGTAAACAGTGTAAAAGCACCTGGAAAGGAAAATATTAACTTTTAGTTTGGAGTTGGTGACATGATTAGAAATGTTACGCATTTGAGGAGGTTTCTTTGGCTGTGTGTTGTGTTGCGCTATTGGTGGAGATCCATGGAAAGGTGTTGGGAAGTTTTTTGTTGTGTATACAAGTCTGTGTGTATATTGAAAGAATTAATATACCAAAGAATTAATGTAAGATTGGATGTATCTATGTGATAGTGTATGTGTATTTGTATACACCTGTATATTCCCTGGAAACTTGTCCATGATCCAGGACATGGATCTCTCTCTTCACCTTCTTTCTCGTAGTCCACTGTAGCCTTTGAAAGGGTTGGTGTAACTTCTTTTTAATTACATTATTTACAGTTCTTGTAGGTGCAAGTAAACATGAAATATATCTGGTCTAACTATTATGTAATTTAAAAAAAAAAAAAAAAACAAAAAAAACCAACAAAACCAAAACCCCAAAACACTAGGAAAGCAGCCCCTTTATAATTGTGATGTTATCTAAATTATTGTTTTAAAATTTGTTGGCATTTTATGTAGATTGGGTAAATGACATTGTCTATGTGCGTCCATTTTGATTGTTTTCGTCCGAAGAAAGGCTTGTATGAACTAGGTCAGACTGCGTGTGAAAGAGAGGTGAGCTCACTTGTTCCATTCAAAACATGGCTGAAAGATCTGCCTAAAAAAATTTATGTGGGAAACGGAAAAAAAAAAAAATGAATCCACTTGTCTTCAAAACGGTGCAGTTGGTCTGAGAGCTGAGCTGAGCTAGGAAACACATTTAGCTGAGTTTGAAAAGTTCTGTTATCCAGCTTTCCTAAAGCACTAAAAGTTAATTTTAAATAAAGGAGAAGTCTCTGTTTGCTTAATTTCAGAACTTCCAGGGTAGCTGATATCTTGACAAGATTCCAGATTTCTGTGAGAAAATATGGAATGTTTAAAAACTGGGGTTACAACAGGAGGGATACTAGAAAAGCAGGGAGGAAACTAACATAATAATAATAATCATCATCATCATCATCATCATCATCATTTTTGCTGCAGTGAAGTTTAGTGAGATTCTGCTAAAGAAATGTATGTGGCAAATTTCCTATTAAATAATTTAAAATACTTTAATAACTTTTGTTATGATTATTTATAAACTAAGTTAAATTATTCAGTATTAAATAGGCTCCCTCTAGTCCTTCTCTCAGTTCTCCTGTAATTTGGATTTGCTTCAAATTCTGCACAGAAGAATTGGTGTTTGTAAAATGTTCTGGGTAGGCTGGGATTGGAAGTACTTTGTTTTCATGTTAGAATATTTATTCTTTTATAAATCTTTAATAAATTATTTCATACTTTTGATTTTGTTGGTAAAAAAATTGAACTCGATAATGTAGCAAAAAGTTTACATTTTAAAACATCATCTCTTTAAAGAAAATTACATAAATATGTTCTACTTGTAGAATTAATAAATAATCAATGGAGTTACAAGCTGTGGAAGGACCCAGCTCTTAGTCCACCTTAATAATAGTTCAACTGGAAATGCAGATGGATAACAGCATTATAGCAACCCAGATTTTCTGAAGATAAATTTTATCTCTGCTGAAGAAAAGCCTTGCACATATGAGTATGTGGTTGTAATGAAGTGGGGGGAAAGAGGAACTTTAAAAACAACCATAGAAGCAAGGCTTGAGCTTTTTACCTTAAAAACAACATGAGTGAAAGCTATACAGAATTACAGAGATGCAGTTGTCAAATGGGGCAGTCCTAATTAGTCCTACTTACATCTCCCTGTGCAAGGTTGGGTTATGGTGCTGGGCTGTGCACTCTGGTGATCTGGGGTAGGGCACAAGTTCTGCTCATCCACACTTGTAAAGATGGGACAGAAGAGGGCGGAATTTGTCTCTTTGGGTGCTGTTCCTTAATCCACTCTCTGAGCATAGGCTAACCCTTGAAAAGATGTAGCTTAACGCCAGGGAGCAAAATATGCCCTAATGGCAAAGACCCAGAATTCCCACACAGACATCTTTTTGATTCAAAACTTCTTCATTTGGGTGTGGTTGTCCACAAGTTGGATTTAAAGCCCACTGAGGTCAGGGAGACTGTTCTGTGAAATGGGATGTTTTAGAGACTTTTCCAGTAAGCCTCTGAAATGATCCACTAAGTATGTGCAAATACCATCTTTCAAAGACTTTAAGCATAGTCAAAGAAGAATAAAAGACAAATCTGTCTTGCCAGGTTTAAGGTTTTGCTCAGAAGCTGAGAATAATGCAAACCTTCTTCAAACAGTCAAGAGATAATTAAAACATCTTCTTACCAAGCAATCCATTTCCTGTCAAAATTTATCTTTTTATACAATGTAGAATTTTACTTAATATTGCAGGAAGGGAAAAACTAAAGCTCAGTTATGTGCCTGGTAGAGAAACAAAATATGTAAATAAAATTGTATGGCGTAGCTTTTTAAGCACCTTTAGCAATAGACTTTATTCCATCTAAATTGGAACACAGTGCATTTTCTAGAAGGCAGTCTTTAATAAATAGCTGCATAAACTTAGAAGTATTAATTACTCCTTCAGAGATTTCTTTTAAACTTCTTTTTTAGTGCAGGAAAGCACATACTGAACCTGAACCTGCTTCTGATTAAGTCAGTGAAAGCAGGACTCTGATAAATATTTAGTTTGACAAAATGAATTCAAGATGTTGGAATTATTTCATCCATTTTGCTAAGCATTTTCCAGTGAATCCTCCATTCACTGGAAGATAAGATTTTAGTAAGTCTGTTACATCTTCCTGAGAATTTTTTAGGCTAAAGGTAAACTAAATGCATCCAGAAAAGTGAATTGAATTATATGTGTTACACAGAAAGTAATGTGCACTTCTGTAAATAAATCACATAGGGATATATTGAAGTAATCCCTGTACTTGTTGACACAGGATGGAGCACCCAGCATAATACAATATATACACATGGTTTTGTGAAACTTTTTATTGGTTTGGATATGCTGTTTATTCATATAGACTAAGTGCAAGATGTCTTTTACTTATGCAGAAAAAAATGTCTGTTTGTGAATGCACTACTTTTAAAATCATTTTAGTTAATTAACTTGACATGTCTGTGGGCTGGGATGCTATTTGTTACAGAAAATACATCAAGGCGATAAAAATATTTCTCTGCACGGAAGGTTTCATGCTGATTTGGAACAAAAAGTATTCCTTTTACAAAATTTGATTGTTTCTATTCTTTGCCAAGAAAATGAGAGTTAGTGGACCTAGTTTTCTGAGTTAAAAAATGTGATTTGATTAAGAAAACCTGATTCATTTGACTGTGAAAAGTGCTTAAGATGGATACTTCTTAAAAACACTAGGTAGATGAACCAGCTTATGAAATGTTGCTGAAGTATTTGAATCTGTGGCAATGATATATGCTGATCTGAAAAGAAATTATTGTAATTTCCGTGCAAGCCAAGAGGAAAAAAACACCTGTGAACTTTCTAAGCTGGAACTGCCCATTAGGTATCTGTGCTGATCATACTTCAACAGGAAATCATGATATTTAAAACTGCCAAGTGAACACGTGGGGAGCATTACACTGTATATGCAATGAAACACACATTGTTTGTTTTGTGTAGCATTCTTCTGCTCCCTTAAATACATACAAGATGGAAACTCATAGACTTTTTTTAACCTTTAGCTGCTATCCTTGTGCAGAAACTGCTAAACAAAACCTGACAGACTTGCAAACAACTTGAGTTCATTTTATTTCATCTAACACTGATCACATTTCCAGTAGACAATAAACATAATGCACTGCTGACAGATGTGTAGAAATGTGTATACAGTTAGATGAAGAAACGGGGTTCAGTGCAGTTCAAATATCAGTTTATGCCTTTGCATTTCCTTGGATATGGCTGTAAAATTCTTACCTGCTGATGCATGGCCTGCAGCAATACCAGTTCTTTCCTGCTCATCCAGAGTGCTGCTGGGGAGGCTCTCCTGCCAGTGGCTTTGCAGTGCATCTCATGGTTGACTCAGGCATTTACTTGAGTAAATGGGATTCTTTGCTTCATGTGGCTTCAGGCAAGACCTTCGTTTATTTTCCCAGTTGAGATGTAGTATTTTCTACATTTTCTCAAATATATTCAAGACATGGAAGCTCTGAATCTGTGTCCTGGGTTAAATTAATGTAATGTGAGGGAGTAAAGCATCCAGGAGATCAGCAGAATTAGGAGCACAAAATGCCAGATAATTTCGTTTTTTGGAGGGGAAAAAAGTAGATCCAGACAGCAGACCCATATTTGATGGGGAGGGGGTTTTGTTGGTATGGGGTTTTTTTTGTTGGTGGTGGTTTTTTTGTTTCTTGTGGGTTTTCTGGGGGGTTTTTCGTTGTTGTTTTGGTGGGTTTTATTGGTTGTTTGTGTTCTTTTGTTTTGGTTTTGTTTTGGTTGGTTGATTTGGT
>WEKY01021034.1:0-32775 GCA_013390045.1 Picathartes gymnocephalus | reverse complement strand
TTTTTTTTTTGTTGGTTTTTTGGTTGGTTAGTTGTTTTTTTGGGGGGTTGGGATTTTTTTGTTTGCTTTTTGTTTGTTTGTTTGGTTTGGTTTGGTTTTTTCTACAGAGGAGGATGTGTGGAGCACAGAAGATAGGCAGTTTCAAAGTGAAACTTGAAATAAATACTTAATATGTTGGGTGTTGCCCTTAATGATTTGCCATTGGTTGTCCTGGTCAGAATATGAATACCTGGGAGCTGTTGTTCTTACTGAACTATTCCAACTGTTCATCTCTTTCTCCCCACCTCAGCTTTCCACAATGTAATTGGGCTTTTACAGCTCTGTACAACAATCTTTGTGTTGGCCTTTGGAGTACACATATGGTAAATCGTTCTCCTGTTACAGATGGGCTGGCAACTTTGCTTATATATAGCAAAATTGTTTCTCTGGAGAAAAAGAAATCTGTGTAATTAATATATAAATGAAGCAAGGAGTAGGCAAGCACACGCTGCAAATTGGATTGCAATTACTGGTCTAACAAGAAATGTTCCTTTTCTACTCTGTCTTTGCCTGAGAAAGGCAGATCTGCTGTCACTGCGTGAAAGCCATCTACAGGCCCCCAGTGTAGTGATGCTGGAATTCATTGCAGTCTAAATCCACGTGAAATTTTGCAAGCTTCCCAGAAATTATGCAGAAGAAAACAAGTACCAAGTGATCCAAGAGGAATATACACATATGTAGGAGTGAAGAATTTTCCAGATGTACATGGCAGTTCTGTTCATTCACTTGTATGGTCTCTTCCTGTGATTTAGTTAGTGTGGATGCAGTTACTGCTGGTGGTTGGAATACAGATAGAGAGGCAGAAGTTCCTGTTTTGGCTTTCTGTGTAATGCCTGGCTTTTCACCTAATTTCTCTATTTTCTTCTAAGAAATACCTATATACCTGAATTTGCTCATTTAATTCTCCATCTGTCCATCTATATATGTGCACTGCGTCATGAACAAACTTTGTGGTGTGTGTCAGTGGCAGTTTCATAAGCCTCTGTCACTTCATAATACCAAAAGGAAAAGTGACAAATAGTGGCATTGTTGGTGTTACCTACTTTCCTAGGTTTGGTAAAAAGCAAAGATGTCAAAGTAACATGTACTGATTTGTTAATCTGGCTGCATTGCAAACTGTCCATATGAAAAAAAAAAGTTACTGTAAAAAATCAGATTATTTAGATAGTATCACAATGCATTAATACTGTCACCTTGTTTTTTAACAGGTCTATGGAAATGCAGGATCTAGCAAGTCCTCATAATCTTGTTGGAAGTAGTGATGCACCAGGTAGTTCCAAACTGGATAAATCTAATCTCAGTAGCACATCAGTCACTACAAATGGAACAGGAGGTAAGTATAAGACACAGCTAGCACATAAAAAGTTTTGGGTAGTTTTTAGTTATATGCATTTTTACCATAATTTCAAGAATGACCATATACCCATTTATAAATCCAGCAAGAATTATGAAAAATTGGCGGTCATACAAGTGTAAATTTCTAATTTCAACATCACTTCTTCAATTTGCACCAAGTGAAGTAAGAGGCAGAACTGAAACAAGATGCAAAGATGAAATAAGGAAAATTTTTGAATGGTTGATTTGAACACAGTATTAAATCTTTGCTTACACCAGTTGGTAACTTACGAAATAAATTGCATTTTCTGCGTCATACTTCCTTGATGAGTAATACTTTACTCTTATACCCTAAGCTACATGCATTTAGGTTAAATTGAAATCACTGTCAGGAGAAGTACATCAAAATTAGACTCAGGTAATTTTTTTTTTTTTTTTTGCTGATGAATTCCATCTTTTGGGAGGTAATGAAAGTTTGTAATAAAGAGATTGTTAGATTTTCCTCAGCAGTAACTGGTCATTGCTGCTGTAGCTGATACTGTAGGGACAGCACTGCCATGCAACTACAACACAGATATTCCAGTGCTTTCAGATAAACAGTTCTCCCGTAGCAGTGGGAGGCAGAGTGCCACGTTCTGAGGTGCAGTCCAGGAAAGTGACACCATGGATATGAGACAAACTAGAATTTCTTTTTTAGAGTTTGTGCATTGCTGTCTATTTTAACAGTTGGCACTAAGAAAAATTGTTGCTTTGTTTTTTCTGGACACAAGGTAGAGCATTTTATTCACTTAGCTATTTAAATAAAAGTCTGTCAATGTCAATAAAAAGTAGTGCCTGTAAAGGTAGCTGAGCTCTGCAAGGAAGAGCTGAACCATATTTTTTAAATAGAATCCTTGTTCCAGCATAAAGAGAAAACTTCAAGCATGCTATTAAAGAATGCTAGTAACTAGATGCCTCTATATTATACAATGTGCAAAATAAACCAGTTAAAATAATGCCCATAAAAACAATACAGTTCCATTAAAAGGCTTGACTTAAAGTGCCAAAACACTGATTTGTGCTGAAGCCTGTTCATTTACACTGAACAGACACTGGGAGAATGAACTGTTGTACCATTCCTGTTCTCAGGAGACAACATGACTGTGTTAAACACTGCAGACTGGTTGCTGAGTTGCAGTACTCCCTCCTCTGCAACAAGTATGAGAGACCCTGGTACAGTGCATGCATGTGTGGTGTGCCTCCATGACTGCTGTGTGACATCTCTCTCTGTTTGCTTTGGTCTTCTCTTACGCAGTTTGAACGTTCTCATGGAGTTCCCCCTCACCCCGGGCCTTTTTTCCTACCCTTTCTCAAAGGCCTTTCCCACAGCCAGAAAACTGTTAGGAAGTTGCAGCAAGTAGTTGTCTTGTACAATGCTTTGAAAGTCATTTGATGAGCAAGGAGAATTTAACCCGCTTATAATTAGCTTAGCTGTCTACATGCTCTGAGTGACTGGGATTGTCTCATGGTGTTCAGCATTGCTGGGAATTGCCAGTAGTCAGTATTGGTGGAAATCGGACCAATGGCATTTTCACAGAATGCCCATTTGCTTTTCTTTTATTTTTAATTAGAGCATTGCATGCTTACCTGAGCACAAGTCAAGGTTGACAGTATTGTTCTTACTCCTGTTATCACTTTCATTTTTAATCAAAGCTTATGTCTAATGTGCTGCCGCATGTAACTTGCCACTTTACAAAATTTTGGCCGAATTTTCCAAGCTGTTGTTTTCATTTATGAGTTTCCTGACATGTCTTATTAATTATCACAAGTTGTAATGATTAATAATAACTCTGTATGTAACATCGTTGCAGTACATATGGGATTCATCATAGGTGTAAACGTGCATAACCATGTTTCTCTACAAGTCGTTATGAAGGTGCTTAAGTTGTGCAGGTTTGGACTAAAGTTAGGAAGATTTCAAAAACTTGCCCTTTTAAAAAACCCCTCAGAATTAGTTTTCCGTTTGTAAAACACATATGCAAAGAAAATTTACCAAAAAAAAGAAAAAAAAAAAAAAAAAAGTTGACTTGAGCGTGAAATATCATTTGGACTAGAATAACTCGTTCCATGTGAATGCTCCTGCTCAATTCCAAGAATTGAAGTTTAAGGTAGACTGAGATAACTTGGTCTGTCACCTCATTTAACTGTTCAGCATGTTCAGGTAAACGTGGAAGGTAACAATCTAAGTACTAATTATTGGTAGTGATGAAATACAATGTGTTACTTTTGTATTAAATCTGATTTTCCATAGTCAGTAGAATGTTTAGAATTGTGCTTCTAGTTGAGTATATTCCCAGGAAAACTCTTAAGGCTTGCTAAAAGACAGAGGAAAACCATTCCTATGACAAGCTGTGTGGTTTACTGTTTTATGTGAGGTTTTAAAATCAGATTTATTTGCTATAACTTCTGTTGCATTTGCTTGTCCTCCTTCATGCATAGTATTAGCACCTCTTGCCCCTAAAACTCTGCATTCAGTTTCAGTCCTTAATATAGGGGGACACTTTAGAGAAAATAAAAAAGGGGTCAGCAAAGTAGCAGTCATTTTGATCTGCTAAAAGTCCTTTCATCAAGGTGTATTGTAGAAGTTGTTGCTTGTTGGGAGCTGTATTCTGAGTTAGCCTTAAAATAATGAAGTTTGGACGAGATCCCTGGAGGTCATTTGGGCCAAGCACTGCTCAGAGCAGAGCCAACTTCACTGTTAGATCATGTCGCTCAAGGCAGCATTGGATTTTCCTCCTGCATCTAATGGGATTTTTCCCTTACTGCAGCTTGTATCTGTTCCCGCCCGTCGTTTCCCGGAGCACCTTTTGAGACGAGCACGCCTTTGTTCTTTGTCATCTTTGCACCTTCCCATTAGATAGCTGCAGGCAGCAATTAGCTCTGCCCTCAGCCTCCTCTTCCTGGGACAGAAGAAGCCCAGCTTCTTGTGTCTCCTTGCACATCACCTGCCCCAGCACCTGATGGTGGTGGTAGCTCTGCTCTGTTACCAGGTTGTCATCCTCTAAGCCCAGCGGGCAACTAAGCAGCACGCAACTGCTTGATCTAGCCTGGCTGAAAGCAGAACACAGGCAGTCTTCACTGCTAGCAGCACTCAAATGTATTTCCAGTTAGGCATTGCTTTTCATTTTATTTTGACCCCTTCATTATGTAAAAAAAAAAAAAAAAAAAAAAAAAAATTAGTTCTCTTCTCTTGAACTGATGTTAGAATATTTTGTTTTACCTAAGTTAGCTTTGTATTTTTCCCCATCTTCATTTGATGGCATACAACATAAAGAAAATTAGGTAATAGTCAAAATCTCTAGCACACTGAGGAAGGACCTGGATTAAGTCCTTACTGTCGTAAAATCTGAGTGCAAATAAGTAGAACTGTTTAAAATCAAGCACATATAAAAACACTTTCAGTATGTATTTTTCAATGAAACTCTGCCAGTATAATGTTATTCCTCAAGTTAAGTACAGGAGAGAGTTCCTTTTATTTTATGTTCTCTGCTTGACAGGGAAAGAAAAAAGATGGTGTCTATTTGTGCTGATGGCAGTGCAATGCAGCTGGCATTAGCCAGAACTAGACACAATTCTAAAGTAAACATTTCAATTCACGACTGAAGTTTTTGTTAAATGTAACAGTTAAACAGATACTGTCTTCCTGCATGCAATAGTGAATATTTGCAGCTCACTATGGACAGGAGTGAAATACCTTCTTGGAACAGAAAGAGATAAAGGTACTTGAAAGTACTTTTTTTTCATGTAGGTAGATGCCCAGACTTTGCAGAAGTACGTAGAGGCATCCTTATGTAGTAATCAGCAAATAAGTTAATTTAGATACTTTTCATACTTCAGGCAACAATACATGTTTCACGTGATTGAGGCTTAGTGGAGACCATCATTTTGTGGCAAATGACCCTTGAACTTTTTCTTTATATTTGTTTTATTGATCTGATGAAAATAAAATCATATCCTTCTCAAATAATTATAGAAATGGGAATGACTGATTACTTCTAAGAATTAGTATTTTCATTTTGGGTAATTTTTGGCACAGCTTTTTTTTTTTTTTTAATGAAAAGATAATACCTAGAAAAATGAGAAGGAGTGCACAACAGCTTGAAAAAATGTGCCTAAAATTCTTTCTTAATGATTCCATATTGAATTAATATCCTGCTGCTTGCAAGGAGGGTATTTGGGCATGGTAGTTTCATGAAAGAGAAACAATAATGAAAAGAAGTTTACATTCAAAAGACACACGTTCAAAATTTTTTTTAATCTCAGCCAGCAAATGGAAAAGTACAACTGTATAACTGAAACCAGAAGGTACTACTTGGTTTGGCTGGCGCTGGCGCACCAGTGATGCTGCAGGGCACTCTACCAGTCACAGAGACAAATGCGTCCTAACTTCTCCTGCTTGATCCGAAGAGGTCAGTTGTACAGTTGTAGACATCAGCAGCATCCCACGTGACTTCTGAAGTAAGATCCATTAGACAGTGTGACTGGGAATGGGATGTGATTTTGTAGGAGAGGTGACTCACACAGGGCTTGTCACAGGCAGCTTTACTGGTAGCTGTACAATTCCCAACTCACGGTGCTCACAGGCACAGGGAAGAATAGCAGAATGGATCTGCAAGTGTTGTTCTGGACACTTTTCCCACGAGGAAACCAAATCCTTTATTTGGCTCCTGCACTGCCTTTTCCTCTGCAGACTACATGAGAGACAGGGAACTTGAGGGTAGCTCAGGACATGCTTGGACTGAATCAGCCTCTGGAAGTACCTCTGTGTCTCAGCTAGACATAAAGGGAGATTAGTAGGCACCTTTTATATGCTTGATTTAGGTGACCTGAATCTGAGCCACACTCTTTAAACACATTGCCAGCTCAGAACATGAAATTCCCCCCTTTCCCATACTGTTGCCAGTGAAGTCAAACGTGAATGCAGTGATGTTGACAGATGAGAGCTTTGGTCAGCTTAGCTGAGGCCCCTCAGAGGCGTCACGTAACCAGCTGGCAGAGAATGCCTTTCCTTGGCGTATGTTAGACCTGCTGGGGGGCTCTGCCAGCCTGGCTGTCACAGCAAAGGCTTTTTCACAAATCCCAGGCTGTGCCCTCGGAATTTGGATACCTGACATGCAACTGTGGTAGTTGCTTGTGCAGGTCCTCATTGCCTCTTCACTCTGTGCCCCTGGGCATCAGCCACTCCTGTGATATCCATAAGCATGTGGTGAATGTCCATGCCCAACCCTAACTGACCTTCACAAATAAATTGCATTAATATATTGAGGCTTCCACATTTGCCAGCCAGACAGCTAATAGGAACTGCAGTGTATTCTCTACTGCTGTTTCTTACCACATCAATTGGGTGGGTGGTTCCCAGATTCCATTTCAAAAGTCCACGCCAAATGTTCTGTCTGGGTAACAAATTTTAAAATCTGTATTGCCTCTGTGGTGCTTTTCATGCTTTCAGTTACAGCTTGGATGGTAAGACTGCATGATGATTCCTAAGAATTTGAGTTTGGAGTAGACCAAACTGTTTGGTGACCTCTGAGTAAGAAGCTGAATTTTCATGGCTGTCATTGTGTCCTACTCTAGTTCTTTGGCTTTTTTTTTCTTTCAAACTTCTCTCTTCATTTATGGAAAATTGCTTCCTGGCGACCTAGCTCAAAAAGGCCCCCACAGATCCTGTAAAAGGGGAAAGGGAAAGGCAACATGCTGGCACTGTGAAACGAATTTGTTTCTGTATGAGCATGAAACCATATTAAAATTGTTTTACTTGTCAGGCAAAACTATTTTTGTTCTGTGCTACATCCCTTGACTAGTGTTTCCTTCCCCTGTGCTACTTCTAGGGGATTGTTAGAATCAATTAGATTTAGGTTAAAATCTCCCCAGAAGATACTGCAGTTGCTAAAACCAATAGCTAGACAAATGCACAGTTACAGAGCTGTGCAGATAAATGGAAATTCCGGTCAGATTCCTGCCGATTGTCTCAGTATGGTGCTAGAGCAAAGGTTGAAGCTGTTGCACGTGTGCCTGTTCAGCTACCACTAGTGAGACTGGCATGAGGACTCCAAATCTAGATGTAAAATCTCATGTCTACTTATTCTTCTATGTAGTGTCTCTTCTTGCAGTCAAAACAGAACCGATGAACAACAGTGAAACAACAACAACAACTGGAGATGGATCGCTTGACACTTTCACTGGGTCAGGTAAAGCCATAATAAGATGATGTTTTGTTAGATACGCATTAATGCAGCATTTAATAACCTTCACTAATGAATATTTGCATGGAAGCAATCTTTGCAAAGCTACTATAAAATATTATAGTATTTTATACCTAATAATAATAATAGAAATAATAATAGCTTTTTCATATTTGTAAATGCAACTCAGCAATTTATGTGATGTGTGATCTTAAAGAAGCTTTAATGATGCCTAAGACCACTGCTGTATGAAAGTGTCAAATTAATTCTGTTATTATGGTACTGTAGATCTTTTTTCTCAGCATTAGTCTTGTATGATATTTTAAAAAATGGGATTGTATTTGTAACAGCCATGTTAATTTGAACAGTTTCAGATCTTAAGGGTTGTACCTCGGTGCTAATCATTTTGTTCCTATTAGCAGTGTGTCAGTTTAAACACTGACTAGATTGCCATGTTGTTTTCCTTCCACTGGAATGAGCCACTTGCTTTCCAAGAAAATAGCTTTACTTTAAAGAATCATAGGTTTCAATTACTTCTTAAAAATTTCAAACAAACAGTGGTTTAAGAAAATCCCTATAAATTATTCAAATGTGGTGCACTGTGGAAAAGTATAGATAATCTGCCTTCTAATCACTAAGTTGAATCCTGCTAATAATGATATTAACAAGAAAAGGGGGGAGAATAAGTTTTGCATCTGCAAATACCAGTTCAGTAATGGCCTGATTAAAATATCATCAAAGCCACAAATCACCACTCCACACTGATGCTACTATTACTTTGGTAGACTTAGGTAATCAAGCCCTGTTTAAAATATTTTGGAAATCATAATGTTTCTGTGTAGTTAATTTTTTTTAGAAATTGGGTGTATGTTTTTGGAATTGTCTTTTAGCCATCAGTTAAACCTAAAAGTTGATTTTTCAGAGAAGTATTTATAACTAATTTAATGCCTGAAGAAAAGATATTTTGTGAGTTTTAAAGCAAGTGTTTACTATTTCTGATTAGAAGAAATGAAAACATTGTCCTCACTTTAATTATACTGAAAGGAACCTCAAATTTAAGGCTAAAAAATTCCATAAAAAATTAAATAACCTGGGCTAAAATTTAGCTTTTCTTTTTCACTGTTTATACCCAGTGTTAACATTTTATTAGTAATGATTGCAAATCATAAAATATCCAACTCTATATGTGATTTTTTCATTGTTGGTGAAATTCCATCAGCTTCTGCCATGTATTTAAGGCAGCTGAGTTGTATTCCATGGCTAAGGCAAAATTGGAGTGCCAAGAATTGCAACCTTCAGCTCCGGTTTAAATAACTAAGTAACAGCTTGATTTCCCCAGGTGCCATTCACCCATCAACTTCCACTGACTTCAAAAGAAGTCTTGAGATCTCTACACTTTGGATGTTTGGAAAGTTGGTGCCCAAAAAAAAAAAAAAAAAAAGGCAGGAGTTTGAGCCTTGCATAATCCTTTTTTGCCTGTTAGCTACCTGCATACTCAAAAGAAATATGAACCTGATTCTCAATTTTGTGCACAAACTCAAGCATTAAATGAGTACAGTCATTCTCAAATCAGTCTGCCTGTCTTGGTGACGTGAAGTCTTCATCATCAGAGTGAGACGCAGTGCTGCCCTGATAACACACTCAGCCTTCCATAAAGATGGAATACATTACTTTCATGCTTGCCTTTTACTCATACTCCCAAATCAGACAATTTGGTTAGCTCTAGTTTTGTGGGAGGAGTGCTAAAGAGCAGTAAAAAACTCAGCAAAACCGGGATTCTCTGAGTTTTTAGCCCAAATGGTAATTTGGGAGGTTGAGTGGGTTGCCAAAGACAGTAAATGTTGAGTAGTAAACAGATATCGTTTCAAATGAGCCCCCTGCAATTGAAAAAATGCATAACAAACCCCAACACTGAACAGCTTGTTTTTTCCTGAAAATGAGGGACATATGTGTGTTACTCCCAACTGTGACACAGTCATGATGCCAGCACTTCTCTATATTTTATGAACTGAGATATGGGTGAAAAGAGAACTCACAGTACTGAGACCCATTTGAGAGTCTGCCGTGCAGAAATCATCTTCTTCAAACACTCTACCCATTACAATTGATTTCCATGCTCCAAGGACAGTCAAAACACATGACCTGTCCTGGAACTGAGCAGAAGGCTCAACAAGCCCTGTGGGCAGTAAAGTAGTCATCTCTGTCCCTAATGACCAGCTGTAAGTGATGGTCAAACAGATTGTGTGAAGTATAGGGCAGGAGAGACAGATTAGACTTCACAGACAACTGTGATTCTGTGAACCGTTGATTGCAAAGCTGAAAAGATAAAGCACGTAGATCTCTTGAATTTAGAGAGGCAGTTCCCCTGGTGGCCTTGCTCTGGCCACTAGGGCTGGGCAAGGTCCTGTTCAGGGCTGCAGCCCATGTGTTGCAGCTCATGCTCAGGGCTCCAGTTCCCCTGTGCTGTAGAGCTGCCCCTGGGAGAAGCTGTGCCTCTGGGCATGGATGAACCAGGTGAGGAGTCATGTTGTGCACCCCCCCATCCTCCTCCTTCTTCTTCAAATGACAGTTGGTAATTAGTGTCCTCAATTTGCAACCCTGTGATTCTGCAGCACACTTCCACTGGGGCAGGCATTCGCAGGACTGGGAGAGGTGGACAGCCCTTAACTGAGATTTTCATGCACTGTGAATTTGTTGCAGCCCCTGTACTGTAATATTGTTTATATATTGCTTACAATAGTGGATTAATTTGAGAACTGTTTTATCATTTTAATGGAGTGGAGAGAGAGGTATTTGATCTTCTCATCATTTTTACTTAATATTTATTACATGCAGGATAGAGAATACAGTTTACAGATACAGAAAATTTCTGAAGGCTGTAAAGGTGAAGCTATGGAATATCACTGCTCTTTAACCTCCATTTGGTTCTCTTGTGCATAGAGATTGTGATGTTACTTAAATGAGGTCCTTTTAATGTAACCTTTTTGCACAGAATTTTCCAGATGTGTAATGAAAAAATACAAAACTCTAGCCCATATTAATATACTGAACCCAACACATGCTATTAAAACAGTTAATGGTCATTTAAATCCTCCACAACCACCTTGGCCAATTGAACTAAGAGAGTAACTGGTAAGAGCTGGCTGTCAGCTTGTCCCCTCTGCAAAACAACACTAATGGGGACTGGAGAGATCAACGGTCTTCTGCCTGCCCTGAAGGGCATTCCTCTGGTAAATTCAAGTAGTGAAGTCTTGGGAATATTTGAGTTTTTCAGAGAATAAACAGTTTTGATTTTTTTTTTTTTTTAACATAAGCAACTCAAAACATCATTTAGCCCCATTCATTTAAATGGCTGTATAAAGTGCCACAGTCACAAAACCCACAGCAACCTTCCACCGCTGCCAGCAGCCCTCAGAGAAGGGAGATGTTAGGAGGCTACCCAGCAGCCAAAGCTGCTAAAGTTTGATAACCCTTAGAATTAGCAGTTTCATCTGTGAGATACAGGTGTGGTCCACAGGCTCCACTCAGTCGTCATGTTCTCTCACAATCTAAAATGTAGTGCACAAGTTGCAGGGTCAAGCTACAGAGAAATAGTGAAAAGAATGGATTTTTTGTCTTGCCTCTTTCTCTTCCTTACGACAGGTAGTATCATCAGGGAAAATTGCGGACAAAAACAAGGAAATTTCAAACCAGACACATTCCAAAAGTATTTTATTTTCTTGTCTGAATTTTTAAAATAAGGTATATGCAGAAAGAATAAAAAAGCAGGAAGGGCAGTTTTTGCTGAAAAATACTAGGTTTTGGTAGCTCAAGTGATTTAAATGAATAGTAATTAATTTTTTTGTAGTAGGGGGTGGCATGGTTGATGTGATTTAATCAAATTAATTAATTCATTGAGCTCTCATCCAGCAAATGATCAGACAAAAAGTGAAGCAGTATGGCAAAAATGATC
The DNA here is from genome assembly GCA_013390045.1 of Picathartes gymnocephalus. Taxonomy (NCBI): domain Eukaryota; kingdom Metazoa; phylum Chordata; class Aves; order Passeriformes; family Picathartidae; genus Picathartes; species Picathartes gymnocephalus. The sequence goes on along the minus strand of WEKY01021034.1, from coordinate 21,228 downwards.
CGATAAGCCGATAATGGATTGCCAGAGTTCTTGCCCTGAGGACCACCAAGGTCACTCTGCTGCTATTGCCTGTCTTTAGAGAGGTCACAGAGCTACAGCAGGGAAGACTAATTACTCATCAAGCCTTAAATAACCAGGAGCATTCTTTAGAGTTCTGTGGACCAGTTATGTTGATAGAAACAGCTATAGGTTTGTCTGACTCTAGGAATAGCTGCCTGCACATGTAGCGGATTATTGCTCTCTGGGTTGAGTTTAAACCACGGAAAGGCATTCTCAAAAAAACCCTCAAAAATAATATCCACACAAATGAAATTTAGCAAATTTCCATCACAGGCAAACCCTCAATCTTTTCAAACAGCAACTCTTTTATGAAATCTAATGGCATATGTTTTAAAAGTTATTATCCAATTCTTCTTTACTTTCAAGCCATACTTAACTGCACGTTTTTAAAAGAAGTTAATTGTTTTTCTTCTACTGTATTTTCCTTTTAAGTCTTACACATTCTAAATGCATTTAAACTAGCTTTAAAAATACGAAGTTCTGTGTATGTTCAAAGCAATAGATCTGAGAGACATTAATTTGGGCTGTATGGAGAAATATATCACGTTTCATAAAATAGTTAGGAACCTAAACCTATTTGTCACTTATAAAATTCTGAATGTTCATTTCTACTACCATTATGAATAACTCAGGAAGAGGGTACGCTTTGAAGTACAACTATGATTGATTAGACTAAATAAATTCCAGTGCTTCATTGTGTACTACTTTAATCTTTTGAAAAGTGAATGAACAGCAGATGGCCTAATAAAGACACTCTGTATGTTTGCCCAGTATGGATTTGCTCTGAAGGGATTGGTTCAACACTTTAGAGTACATATATTTGGAATACATCTGTCTTAGTCAAGACAGATGGCTAAAGGAAAGGGAAACGTCCAAACACTTGGAATTAATCCAGTGTGAGCACTGCTCCTGGATGAAATTTTAATGAGTTATGACTATTGTGCTGTTAGCTTTCTTGAAAGAATGCAGCTGTGAATAGTATATATACACACAATTTGGATGGCTACTGAACAGGACTGTTTATGAGTACTTTAAAATAAAAATGCTGTTGTTAGGGGATATATTCTAATTGGCCTGTTTATAAAGAATGGTAATTGCTTTCTAGCGCTCAATACAGTATCTTCCATCACTTAAGCTGACTAAAATTTTTCACAACCATATAAAACATGTTTTTCCTATCCAGTATTAAAATTAAAATTCTTGTTAATGTGAGACTATAAAGGTATGTGTACGTTATTTCAACCCCATGAAATACTATATATTAAATCACAAGATTTTTTTTAACTACCCCTTTTCATACAACTTGCAAATTTGAAAGATCAACAACGTGTGGATCACTGGTGATGTATGAAATACATTCCTCTGCACTATACTCAGAAATATGTTAGTCAAGTTGAGAAAGCATGACACACCCATGCTAACTAAAGCATTCTGCACAACAATGAACAATTTGGGAATTTTTTGATTTTTGTATTAAGATGTTGCAGTTCTGGTGACATCTGCTTCCTTGAAAAGCTATCCATTTCAATGGGCTTCTCTGTTAGTGTTGCTGCTTTAGTTCATGCTGTTTGGCTGTGTAGGTTTCATGTTGTTTCTAACTGCTGTACTCTTGTTTTCTGTTTTGCAGTAATAACAAGTAGTGGCTACAGTCCCAGATCAGCGCACCAGTACTCTCCACAGATATATCCCTCCAAGTTAGTGTCTGCACCTCTTCTAGTCTTTTATAGACCTTGGCTGTGGGCAGTTTTGTGGTTTGTTGCAAACAAGTGTTCAGCAGGAGAAGCAGAGAAAAAAGAAAATTCTTGAGCCACGGTACTGACTCCGGTACTGGCTCCTTCTCCAACTTTGTCTTTCCTCATGTGTTTGCAGAGTAAAATCCTGCTTTGTTCAGTATTGCTGCACAAGAAATACCATTGAATTACAGCACACAACAGAAATGAAATAATCAGACTATTGCATTCTCAGACATCAGCATATTAACAGCATGTGCAGAGAATATATACGGATATGTTTTGAAGAAGTCAGTTTATATATAGAAATCACAATTGCATGCACAAGTTGTGTACTGGGGGGGTAACCCTGTCCCTGACCCTTTCATGGTCAGCATTGCCAAATGCTTCCAAACATTCCACAATCATGAACCACCCTTTCCTTGTCTCTCTCTGATATCATAAGATTTAAAAATCAAATAAATTGGATTAGGTTTTAATCTTATTATTTTTAAGCCAATGGATGTTGTTAGAAATAGAAAATTTCTTCGCGCCTTTTTTTTTTNTTTTTTTTTTTTTTTTTGGCAGTGTGGGGGAAACTGACTCTTGGGAAGTCACATGAATCCAGGAGTGGGAACTTCAGGGAGAAACACCAAAGATGTTGTGTGAAACTGCTGCAGTTGGCAGTATATTAGTTTGCTTGTCCTGTGATCGGTGGTGTGCACAAGGGTTCTTGATTGCAGTGTGCCATCTGTTTGTTTCCATGTATTTGATACAGCTATCAGTGTGACTTTGTTACAGAGAAAACATTGAATCTAAAGATTCAAGAGCCAATTAGGCTCTTGGTTTTTTTTAACAAATTTGCATTCATATGATGGTAGCCAAAATTTATTAATACAGAAAGGAGGTGCCTGAAGTAAGAGCCCTCATTCCACTTAAAACAGGTTTTGGCAAACTATATTAGATACTTTTGGCCAAATACATTACAGGCTTTAATAGAATTTTAAATCTACTGTTACAAATTTTTGGCATCTAAATTAATGAGTAATCCCTTTCTGATAGTAAATGCTGCCAACTGTACTGAATTAATTAGAAGGAAAAAAAAAATTAAAATTGGAATCTGAAATTTAGTCATGGCTTTTAATGGCCAGGTTTCAGTTAGCGTAATTCTGCAGAGTGTGTTTATTCAACTCTTGGTCCGTAAAGTCTTATTTGACTTACAAAACAATCCAAGAAAAACATTTCTCTGTATATTTTTGCAGCTCTGGAGGGCAAAAATTTTAAACTTGATTTTATTCAATCTCTCTATAAAACCTCAGTATTCATAAATAAAAGACCATTTTTATTTCCATTCGATTTCCCTAGCCCATATTTTCCGAACATTTAAAGCCCATCTGGTTACCAAAGTATTGCTGTCAGTATTTTTTGTGCTGCTCTCAATGGGTAGGATCCATCTCCTATTGAAGCTAGAGGCTACATGTCTGTTGAAGCAGAACCTATGCAGATGACATAATGTACTAGCTTCAGCATTTACCTCTGTGTTTCCTCTATTCTTCTAGTCCAAGTTTCCCTCCACTGGATTAAAAGCGTGTGGGGGCTTTTCTAATTGAAGCGTTCTGAGCTTGGCTGAAAGAGGTTAAATCTATGTAGAGACATGCAGCAGTGGCACAGCGCACCTAAAAGTGGACACAGTAGCTTAAGAATTAAATTGCAGTGATGGGACAGCATAAAATATTCACTGTGCCTTGGGGAATGTGGGACAGAGTGTTTTTCAGCTTATTTCAGTGGGGGATGGAATAAATCCCAGAAGAGGAGCAGTTGGCAGAATAATGAACTGCCTTTGGACATCTTTAAACCTTTTTCTTTACTTTATTGCTTGAATCAACATACAAAGTATTTGTTGCCACAGTAATGCTATTTTTCCTGATATTTAGGCCCTATCCACACATTCTTTCTACACCAGCAGCTCAAACAATGTCTGCCTATGCCGGACAAACCCAGTATGCAGGAATGCAGCAACCAGCGGTCTATACAGCCTACTCACAGACAGGACAGCCCTACAGCTTACCCACTTACGGTATTTGACCACTTCTTACTTCACTTTTCCTAGAACTAAAAGCAATGCCGACTGAAATGTTTTTTTTGCTTTCTCTTTTGTTTTCCCAACTGTAATAAAATACCTTAAAGAATCAGTTGAAAATTAATTTCTTATACAGATTTGGGTGTAATGTTGCCAGGCATCAAGACGGAAAGTGGGCTCTCGCAGACCCAGTCTCCACTGCAGAGCGGGTGCCTCAGTTACAGTCCAGGGTTTTCCACCCCACAGCCAGGCCAAACACCCTACTCTTACCAGATGCCAGGTGAGTAGCCACCTCTAAAATTTACAGCTAAGTATTTCTTCCCAATGCTAATAGGCATATGTGTATTCATTTTGATCATCTGTTACTTAAGATCTGGTCATGGAATGCAGTCCCTATTTGCACCTTCTTTTGAATTTTTTTAGTGGAGTGAAATCACTTGGCAGTACTGGAAGCATTTGTTATATTTACTAACATATACAAGTCTCTCTTCCTTGTATTAATGTTTCTGAGTATGACATAATTTGATGCTTGTTTCTCTTTGGATTAACGTAATTTTTTAGAATTTCTCCTTAATTGATATTTATTCTTTCATTTACTATACAGTTACTAATTCATTGATTACCCTTTGGTCACTGATAAACTGTTTTATTTGGGTAATTTTTAAGCTTCTTAACAATGGTTAATCTTCTGCATATTACAAACTGCAATATGAATCTGATTTGTGTTGAAAACAAGGACATGCCTCATTACAGATTGATTAAAAACACCGTGATATAGTCTTTTGGAAAGGTTTTTGTTTCGCAAATGTAACACTAAAGTGTTAGAAATGAAGGCAAAAGAGAAAAATAGTGTTTGAGGAGAGGTGAGACTGCAATAAAATGAAAAATGCTTTCTAAATCAGTGAGATGACTTACTGCTGATCTCTTCCTTACATGGTGTGAAGAGGAATGCATTTCATTTCTTTTAAGGTTTCATTACAATATTTCATACTTCTAACGAAAAATAAAAGTTGTTTTTTTTGTTCTGATTCATCTACATCTTAACATGGAATATTCTAATTAGAATTTTATTTTGATTTACAAACAAGTTCTCATGGTTATTTATATTTCTTAATTTTAGGTTCTAGTTTTACACCATCATCCACTATTTATTCAAATAATTCTGTTTCAAATTCGACGAACTTCAGTAGTTCACAACAGGTATGAATATTACCATTTTTATTTGCCAGTTACAGAAGGACTTACATAACTCCAGTGATAGCATGTTATTTTAGTTTAGATCTGTTATGTTGAATGAGACTCACTATGGTTCAATGCTATTTTCTGTGGAAAATTACCAAAATTCTACTGGAAGCCTAGTTACATATTTTAGCACTTAAATATTTCAGCAGATTCCCTGTAGTTTTTTAGTAAATATCTTTAAATTAAAAAACACTAAATATTATTACATTAAAAAAAAAAAAAGCTAAAATAAGCCTTCAAAATACTTGCAAAAGTCATATGAATGTACTCTTAGAAATATTTAATAGGAAAAAATTCACTCATTACTGTATTTAATTGAGTACTCTGCTGCATCTGCTATTCCAGGATTATCCATCATACGCAGCTTTTGGCCAAAATCAGTATGCACAGTATTACTCAGCATCAACATATGGTGCATATATGACCTCAAACAACACAGCTGATGGCACTTCGTCATCATCAACCTACCAATTACAGGACTCGCTCCCTGGCTTGACTAGTCAACCAGGTACAGATCTACATTCAGGTGAAAACAATTTTCGTATTTTATTCTCTGTTTTTTATAAAGATAAGAATTCCATATTCAGCTTGCATTGATATTGATATTTTAAGTTTGTGCTTTTCAGAAAACTTTATCATGTAAACCACCCAAAATAAGCTTTTTTACTGTTTAGTTAGGAAATCTATCCAGTTTGTTTGTTAATTAAAGAAAGCTTTTTGCAGACTGAGATTGTTGTCAGTATCACTGGCAGTGGAACATTCCTGTTTCCACCAACACATTCTAACGTATTGCTGTAAAGAATTTAAAACAAGATAGCATTTTTCATGTAATTATGCCCCAGCCACGCTAACAAGAGCACATGGGCTCTGTTTAAATATGTGCAAGATACGCTTGCTAATTCACTAATTTAAGTAACCAAGAATAGAGAAATTGGTTACTAGCACCAGAAAAAAAAAATTGTATTGGGGTAGTCGAATTTTCAAGAAGAGCATTATCAGGAGACATGAGGAGGCTCCCTTTGCCTGCCCAGCCCTGTCCTCTTGTGCACAGCCAGCACAGCACAGTAGCCTGTTATTTGTATTCCTGGGACACCCCTGGAGGGTAGTGACAGTTCTTCATTTTCCTTCATCACTTTCAGCAATCTCTGTCAGTGACACTGGCTTCACTCAGCCAGCATGGGCAGTGTCTGCCGTGCCCACAGACTGTGAGCATTTCTAAAAAGACTAACAAACTGGCTTTTGGATTAGGCTCTGAATAGGGGAGGAATTTATGCTTTAGTCACAAAATCAGCTTATTGCATAAATCTTCCTAACAACTGCACCATCTTGTTGAAAAATACAGTAGAAAGACTAATCTATTAATGTAATGAATTTGTATGAAGGAAAGGTAAGACTGTGAAAAGTAACTCAGCAAGGACTCATACATAATATAAACTGCTTAAATTTGCTAAATACTGGAATTTAATTAAATAAGTTGAAAATTTTCCTGTTCATTTGTTTTCCTCAGGCTGATTTTTAAAATGTAACAGTATGCATGTGTTTGTGTGTGTGTGTGTGTTTGGGGTGGGGTATCATATGGATATGGTATGGAATGGCGATGGGGAGATAGACATTCTCTTGATTTTTGATGAAAAATGTAATGTTATTCAGTAGTCTCAAAATGTAAATCTAGGAAGAAGAACCTACAGGTACTGTGAAATCAAGTGAAATTTCAACAGATGGAGGATATTTGTAACAGACACAAATCATATGTAAAGAATTTTTAAAAGAGTATGGAGTGTATTCACAAATTACAAGTTATGTTTTGATAACTTTGTATGTCCTGTGTGCTTTTCCTTGCTGCTTTGTTACTCCTTCATATTCTTATTTTGAGAAAATCAGTTTCCCATGTTGTCTCTCCTCTAGGTATCTGTTTCCTAGAAGTGCTGTGTAAATCTATCATGTACTATTACAAGTACCATAAGTATTGAATAGACTTGGCAAAAAAAAAGAAAAAAAGGAATCTTAAATAGTTTGAACAGGTTAAAAAAGTATTGAAGGCTTCACATCTGTGAAACAGTAAAGATTTTTCTTGGTTCTGGATTGTTTAAGCATATGAACTTGTTCTCTTGTCAAGTAGGTTGTGCATCTGAGCTTAACAAATCTGTGCCCATCTGCTCCTTATTCCTGTGAAGTGTTGCAGTGATCATGCAACCCTCTGCTGGGAGTGAAACACCCACTTTGTGAATGCATGACATGCCTGTGCCCTTCTGTGTCACAGTAAAAATATATTTCCTCTGGTGAGGGGCAGTGTCTTGGAGATCATTTCAGATACCACAGATCATACTGCAGATCTTCAGCACTCACCGTTTTCACTTGCTTTCAAACAAATCCTTGAGACTTACTCCAACAAAAACCTAAAACTAAACACAGCAAGGTACTTCATTCTTCTGGCATCTCTACTAGCTGTTAATTCAAATATCTAACCAAAACCTCCAGTACTCTCCACACATACAGAATTTCTCGTTTTCATAATAAAGCCCCATCAGATCAAGAGTTAATACCAGCTACAATTTTATTTATTGAGAGCGTAAAGAAAGTGAGATGAAAATTGAAATAGACTTCACTCTTTCTGCTATTCATTACAAACAATCAGGAAAAAAAGGAGGCTTGTAATGTTGAAACTGTCTTCTGGCTGATCTGTCTGATAAGACTATGTAACAAAAGCCAATCCATAAGGAAAGTATGAAGGGGCTCAGAAATTTATCCATTCCACATCTATGTAATGCTCAGCTCCTTAAACCAGGGACTTCTCTTCCAAGCTTGCATTAAGCCTGCCTTATATTAAGATTTTTCAAAACGCATACGTTACCACAGTGTATTTGTGAGATAAATAGGTGCCTCCTAGGGCACCTTATCTCAAATAGAATAACTCAGATGGACTGGGAGGTGAGGCCTCAGGAGATAAGTACACTTTAGCATATTTGATGAATACATGAGTGCATTTAATCTGATGCAAATAAAACTCTGGCAGAGAATATAGGTCTGGATACAAGCTTCATGTGAAGGCACCTTGCTATCATATATCCAGGGTTAGGGGAGGCAAATCACCATAGGATATTAGCTCCCATTCTATTACTGGGGTGCAGCAAAGCACCCACAATGAAGTCACCCTTTGCAGCTTCTCTGGGAGATGGCATTAGGTTTATATTCAGACTGCACAAACTCGTATGTCCTGCTTAAGTCGTAGAAGTGTGTTTTAGCAAGGAGGAGGGGGTGTTCACATTATCAAACTAGAGGTGGGAAACAATGTTCTGGATATGAAAGACCACCTCCATTTGTAACGTGGTGCTGTAATTCCCTATGTAACTTGGTGCTGTAATTCCCTGTCCTCTAACTGGAGCTGCTTCAAGGTCTCCACAGCGTGAAAGGCTTCATACGGGACAAGTGTATGAGTATGTGTAAGGACATCTGTGATAAGTGGTCATTCCATATTCTGCTTTTTAAATTTTCCTCCTGTTTTCTTGGATCACTGGTGCTGCTCACAGTCCCGGTGGGAAGAGGCTATGAGGTATATTTATTAGGCATGTGTTGAATATTGAAAAAGCTAAAGCATTTCAAACCTTGTAATAAAAATTTCTGTCTCATATGAGCTGCAGAAGGAGGTCTTAGTGACAGTAATGTTTTCAATATTCTTTGGTACTAGAACTTCTCACATTCTTTTATGTTACAGGGCTGAATTTTTAATAGGTTTTCATTTTATCAGCATTGACCTCATTTCTAAAGCAAACAAAGGGTAAGAAAAGTGCAGTTGCTCCTTTAGACTGCTGTTGGTATAAAGCAAATCAAGCAATTAAACCTACAGTTGTTTAAAAAACAAGCACTAGTGACTTCTGCAGTTCTAAAATAGATGCATACCTTGCATTCAACTAAGAGACAGCTGCTCATTCTGATTTGGAGATTAGTGTAATGAAATAAAGTTGGCTTTAAATACCTAGATTTTACAAAGAACAGTGATTAGTTACAGTACTGATTAATAGATAATTATGCAATCATGTACAGCAGTGACCCAAGCAGAAGCCTGGAGCAACTGGTAATGGCTAATGCTAAAGGAAAATTGGAGTTATTTACTTCAGTTGTTGAGTAGTTTCAGAGAAGATTTAGAACAGGGGGTTTTTTTATATTTTATTTTTGGTAGATTAGAATAAACACAGTCATTGAGAACAGATGTTTTAATACATTACTGCAGAAAAGAGTCTTGATTTTTTTGTAATGTGTTGAAGTGTTATAAATAAGAAGACTTTTCTGGTAAGAATGTAAACAGTCATCTTCACTTTCTTAGTTTTTGCCTTTTGTTTCTGGGGGTTTGGTTTGGGACAATTTTCCCACTCCATCAGAAAAATCGAGGAAACTATTTTTGCACAGAGTTCTTGCGCACACAGAACTTATTTTAAAGCCATTGTAGGTTGTTCCTGCAAAAGGATTCTGATTTGGATGCTTCTTGTACATTTGTACATTACCAAAGTACGTTTTGCTGTTCTTATGGGGAAAGAGCCAAGATAATGTGATCCTTTATTGATTGCTTCACTGCCTGCTGTGACCTTGCTGACATCAACACCATGCTGGGAATAGAAATGATTAGTCAACAAGAACTCTTTCTCTCTCCATTCTGTAGAGATTTCTGCCTTTGTGTCTTGTCCTTTCTCTGCATACCTCTGTGAAAAGTCGCTTAATCCTCTTTTACTACATGCTCAGCCCCCTTAACTGTCATGGTGACCCTCACCTGGACTAACTCCAGTTTGACAATATCCTCTTCTACTTGGGGACCCAAAACTATGCATTTTCCCAGATGTGGTCTTGTAAGTTCAGAACAGAGCAGAAAAATCAGTCTACTTCATCTGCTGGACACTCAGGGATGCTCTTTAGTAAAAATGAAAAGAAAACCCAACAGATTCCAGCTCAAAATCAGATGCATCATAGATGCTTTTTAGTAAATGTTTGTACCACGTGTTAATTTATTCTGCAGATTTGCCATCATGAGCACTTATAACGAATATTACATGGCCCAGAAACACTCATTTACAGGCAGTTCAAGGACTCCCTTGAATCAAAATCTGTAGTAGATGTCAGATCAAAGCCATACCCTTTCCTCCTTTAGTGGAGAAAAATCAAATCATTTTAATAATGATAAGTGATGAAGGAGGGGTTTTTTTGTCATTTAGCACTCAGAAACCTAGCCAAACTGAATTTACTGCTAGAAGTTTTGAAAGGGCTCCATTAGATTTTCCAATTTTTTGAGCTGCTGCATTAATTTCTAAAGAGAAGTTCCACACCATTCTCCCTGGAGATACCTGCTTCTATCAGTTTGTCTTACACAGCTACCTCTAAAGCCCTTGGTGGCCACCAGAGGGAAAACAGATTAAATGGGTAAGTCAGGGATAGGCTTGAGTGTGGTTAAGACCAGCTGTGCCATGCCAGATCACATCCAGCACATCTCTTTGACAGCCCACAATGCCTCATACTTAGAGGAAGACAATCAGAACACAGCAACTACAACTTCATCCTCTTTTAGGTACAAACTGGAATATTATGACTTTCCTCTAACAATTTATGAGCTGAGGTAAGGTGAAAAAAAAAAGGGAGCTCTACTAAAGTGCAGGTGACATGGGAGAAGGAGATGAAGCTGCAGGCTGCCTGGCTGTTCTGGGGCATGGATGAGTGCCAAAGTGTGTTGTGGTAAAAGTAAAGCAGGACTTGGAAATAAGTCTATCTGAACTGAAAACATAGGAAATTAACTCCTCTAATTAAAATGCACTTCATGTTTTGAGAAGCCATTAGTATGACTTATATATATAAGTCATATATAGTATATATATAGTTATATATATATAAGTCATATATATATATATATATGTATAAAATACATCTTCCTTGGATATATTGGTATTTTGCCTGGGCTCATGTGTATTTGTGTATATGCACATGCATATGTGTGATTTTAATTTTTATCTTATTCTGCTAAGGTTTATAGTGTTTCGTTGGTAAAGTCAAACGTGTATGTGGCATCTGCTGACTCCATGTACTTAAGACAAGCCACATTATCATTCTTTTTATGCAACATTTTTACATGTCTCTTGCCTCTTCTCATTGAGTTTGCCTACAGACATGTTGAACTTTGAGGGAAACATGTTATTTATTTAAAAATCCAGCACTAATTTTGATATGAATGGTTGACTTTACAGGGGAGTTTGACACAGTGCAGAGCCCCTCCACGCCAATCAAAGATCTTGATGAGAGAACCTGTAGGAGTTCTGGGTCAAAGTCTCGGGGTAGAGGGCGGAAGAATAATCCATCACCCCCGCCGGACAGTGACTTGGAGGTATGTCTGTGGTAATTGATGAATGTTCATGTGGAGGTTTTTTCTGATGAACTGTAAATTCTGAATACTGCAGCTGTGAAAATAGCTTATAGCATTTTGGAAGACATCGTGGACTCAGTCTCACTAACTAAATGTAACAGAGAGTAGTAGCTGTTCTAACATCCATGTACAATGAGACTTTACTGTTCTGCATTACATGTCTGGCAGTTTCTCGTGCACTAGAACCACAAAACTCTACTTAAAATTGCCACATTTTCTTTTAGTTTTTGAAATAGGAAATCTCAAATATATCACTCAGCTTAATTACAGGTATTTATGGATGCCGTGTAAATATGCAGGATCCTCTGGCTGTAGCCTTTTGAATATTTAGGTGCCAGTTTGTGCTTGTGCTTGTGTAAGTTATATCAGAGGATTTTAGTGAGGCAGCTTACCTCAGTGAAGTTATGGATGTGCTTAAATATGTGCAGTGCCTTAGCAAAGAAGTGCATCTGCCTAATACATGGGATGACAATTTTGAGCACAGGTGACTTTTGGCAACAGAGTAATTGCAGCCGTGTCACTCCCATGTTGGCCGTGCAGTGGCAGGAGCAGCAGGAGGAAGCAGAGTGCCTGTGTTTGTGTGTAACACCCCAGCTGTGGCACCAGGGACATGCTGTGCTGCCTGCCAGTGCTGTGTGTCCCCTGCTGCCACCAGAGCATCGTGGCAAGCCAGCAGCCCTGGCTCTGCCTTCGCTGGCCAGCCTGGGTACAGCAGAAGACAAAATTGTTGCTGGGATTTGGCTGGCCACACAGCCCCTCCTTGGGTAGCAGGGTGGGCTGCAGAGCTAGGAACTAAATGCCATTGCTTTTGTACAATTACATTAAACTTACATTCTTTTGCTTTCCAAGGGATTTAACTTTTCCAGAGAAGAAACTAACTTCTTACATTTCAGGGTTTCTTTTGGTTGGTTGGGTTTTTTTTATTTATTATTTTTACCAGTGAAAATCAAAACGAGTGAAATTGAATGAATGAAACTGAGTTAAAATAATCTGGTTTATACTACGGTATTATTTAAATTCTATATGGCAATGGCATATAACACTTTTACTCAAGATTTTAGTTATATTTAGAAAAAAGAAGAATCTTGAATCAATAAGACTCACAGAGAAGTATCTGAAAGTAGTTTATCCTAACAATTATGTTTGACTCTCCATCACATTTCTGAAATCTGTGTTACAGAACTTTTGTGAAAAGCTTTTTAGAGAACAAATAAGAAATAGTTGAAAGTTAAAAAGTTACTGCCTTTTGACTTCTTATCATGCATGATACACTGTTATGCTGATTTTCAGAGAAAACCTGCTCATTTAATAAGTACTTGGTTAAACTTTTAAGACTCAGTTGACTTTTAGCCTCCCTGGGTGGTGTGGTGGTGGGACTGTGATGTTATTTGTTCAATAATATTTTCCCCAATTCTGTTTTCAGCGTGTATTTGTTTGGGATTTGGATGAAACGATCATAGTTTTTCATTCGCTGCTTACAGGATCATATGCCCAGAAGTATGGCAAGGTATGTGAGCTGTGGATTTTGTGTCAAGTCCCTGCAGCTATCTGGCCTGAGTATATATGTGTTTTTCACCTCTGTATTCTTTATGGCTCTTATGGGTGAAGTTAGCGGTAAAGTGTACAGGAAACCCCATTCTCAGAAGATTAATGTGAAGAAGTCAAGGAGAGAAATGGGACACAGACCTTAAGTAAAATGCATGAGGGCAGGGCTGAAGCAGGTGCTGCAAATGAGAGGAGAATTCATAGAGGAACAAGGATGAGGTTCCTGACATGCATTGGAAGACACATTGCAGGGAGATAATAGATGAAGTGCACAAATGGAAATAACTGACAGTATCTGGAAGAGTAGAGGAAGAAATAAGAAACTGGACTGGTGGGTGAATTTACCAGGAAATTTATGACTAGGATGAGTAAGAGTCTGAGTTATTTCAATGCCAGTTGCAGATGTTGTTCTTCGACTCCCCACCTTTTTCACTGAATTTTTGGTTCCCTTGGCTGGCTCTGGGGTGAGTAATGTCGGGGAATGAAACTCTCTTCCAAGTAGTTTTAAGCATCCTCTCCCCTCTGATGAGTCCAAAAGTAGTTCAGGTCACAGAGCAGTGAGTGGGAGAGCAGGAAGAAGAGTGAGGGAGGCAAAGAGAGGCAGTGGCAGGCTGCAGGAGCTCTGGGAGTCCCCCTGGACTGGTGCTGGGAGTCCAGGGAATGGCTGGAAAAGGTGAGAAGGGTCTGGTGTGTAGCAACAGGAGCAGACTGATGGGAGAGGTAGAGCTAAAGGCCTGGATGAAACAAAAAGTCAAAGCAATTATTTGGAAGGAGGAAAATGGACAAGGAGAATGTCAGTATGTACATACATAGTTTTCTCTGTGCTGTGCTATTCAAGAGAAATTAATGCAAAAGTATTTCTTTTTAAGAATGTAACCATGTCCATACTGCATCCGATAAGGGGCTTGTTTAGCATGTTTTCGTCATCTTTTTTCCAGCCAGAATCAGTTGCTTGGGAAAAGGATGTGAGAAACAGTACATTACAGAAATGCTTTTCACACCCCCCTTCCCTACCAGTGGGTTAGAAACGTCCAAAGCCAGAACCTGTGGATTACAGCCAGAGATGGGCCAGTCTTCCATGCAATCAGCCTTTTGTGGTTATTAACAAAGAAAGTTAACAGGAAAAGTCACAGGCTAAGTGCAAAATATGAATTTCTGGAATGCTAAGGATGGGTACTCATGTCTTGTAAAAAACAGCCTTCCTTGCTTAGCAGCTTCACAGTGCCAGATCTGTGTGCTTTTCAGTACTCTGTCAAAAAATCCTCTTCTGCTGTTTTTCAGACATGGTAACAACAGTGACTTTGTCAGAACCATGTCCAACTAATAGTTATCGAAACAAGAGAGAAACCTAGCTGAACGTGAACTTTTGTATCACTTTAAAAATAGCCCATAGACTACCACAGGGCTTGTTGAATTGTCCCAGTGATAAAGTCATTCCTTTTCATCTTTTTTGGATTGTGCCCTTTGGATGTTTCCTAAATCAACTGTAACACATAGTTTTAAAAGTCAGAGCACATCTTGTAGCTCACAAAACATTTGTGGATAAATTTGAAAAAATTGAAAATTGTCTTGGAAACAGCAACAGAAATGTAATTCCTTTTGGTATATTAGTAATGGCATATTAACAGGCAGTTAAAGTCTTATATAAACTGAAAGTGTCTCAAGGGTTAGTGAAATTAATGTAGTTGTACTGCTGAGATCAACATCAGTGAACAAATTTCATGGACAACTATGAAGCAAAAGGTGTGGAATTCTGAAGTAAAGTCCTCTTTTTTCTTTTCTCTCTCTCTTTTTTTTTTTTTTCCTTTTTGGTACTGATAGGTGACAACCACACAAGTAGGGAAAGGTGTTCATTTCCAGACCCTGTAGAATAAAAGTAGTAGACTTTTTCCTTCCTGCAGTGACTGCCATTGCCATATTTACATAGAACTTGTTGTGATGAGTTATTACCAGTGAAAGTCAAATATAAATATTGTTGACTGTAAGGAAGCTAGAGCAGTAGGAAAGGAAATACAGGAAGAGCTTATCATGGGTAGGTCTTAGGCTCAGACACATCCCACCTTAAATTTAGGCAACTCTACAATGACATGCAAAAGCTAAGTGCCTCAGAAGTTAGAAATGGGAGAAGGGAGAGATCCCACAGATAGACTTCACTCAGTCTCTGGTACATGACATGTTTAGCACATGTGGTCCTTACCTTTTCTGCATATGATTTCCATCTGTATGCAAGGTCTTAATCCCGACTGAAGATTGGATTGTTATGAGAATTGCGTTGCTATGACAGTAAGTGCTCCAAGAATTGTGAGGTTGTCAGCAGAAGTCTTGTTAGCACATAGGTCTTTCAAAATTATTGAGAGAGCTGTTTGTCTTGGAAAGATGGTATAAAATTGTTGCCTAACAATGAAAAAAGAAACAGAGTAGTGTAAAATAGTGGAGATAGTAAATTATTTAACTGTGATGATTTGCTGTCTGATTTTAAACAGTAAAGGCGTATAATGTCACACAGATGCTCAGCTGTGCATACCATGTTCTTCCACATACACTTCATGAGCCCATTTTGTATAACATAATCAAGGTACTCACAAAAAAAAAGAAACCACGCCAAAAAAAAAAAAAATTTCAGGGCAAGCAGAATTTTCTCCTTCTCCCATTTTTAATTTTCTACATGAGAATAGTGTGTCTATAAAGCAAACATTTCTTTAAGGGAAGGCAAGTTCTTATACCAAGTGTTTTCACTTCATACTTAGAAGGGGTGAGATACTGAATTTCGAGCTAGTGGGAATATAGAGACAGGCAGGGATATTCACCATCAGTTCTTTCCTATCTACTCATTGATATGAAAACTTTCAGTCCTTGTTTTCACCAGCTCTTTTTCCTGTTTCTATGAGTACCAGGTGGAAAAAAAAAAAAAATTAGCCTTTTTTAATCTCACTGTTCTGCTGCAATTCAGGCTGCACAAGGATGCAGTGAGAGAGGTGCAGCATATTATGGCCTGGTGTAGGGATCTACATGTGAGTGCAGGAGCACTTGGGAGCTGCTGTTGTATCTGGAAATAAACACTTTCAAAAGATTTCTACAGTTTAACAAGTGGTTGGAGTAGAAGAGGAAAAGGAAAGTCAAACCAGCATCTCCTTAGGCAAGGAGGGCTTTCATTGGCAGACATTATTTGGAAGGCCTGGATCCTGTAGGCAAGTTTCAGGTTGTGTATTTGGAAAGAAAACAGCAGATTGCTTACTTAATGCCTGAGGGTTTATGAAGTTGAGAATGGGCGCTCTCCTTGGTATATACTTGTTCAGCACTTTGCATAGTATGATAATTATTTGATGTCAGAATTTTATGATAACTGTGTTAGAATTAGTGATTTGCTGAAGGATGCAGCTGTAAGTATCTCATTTAAAAATGGGGCAAATTGCTGCTGCTTGTCTGGGCACCAGTAGAGTATAGCTTTAAACCCAACTGAACTGGGACAGATTTGGCTAGAGGTTGGCCAGTGTATCACTTCCACATTTAAAATATAAATCTTCCCAGAAGAATATTCCATGCCTTGCTGTTTTCTACCTGTGGCTGTTTCTCTCTGGCTTTTGGTATATTGGTTATTTTATTGGGCTAACACAGAAAGAGAGTAAAAACTACACTATACCTCTGTTAGGTTTCAGGGAAGCTGTGCTGCCTCCCAGCGGTAAGATGACCTCTTACTTCTCAGCTAATTTGGTCATCTGCTTTGTGCTTCATGAAACCAGTACACTTCTATTTTTAATTACTTACTGCAGTAGCAAATTGTGAACATTGGCATTGGAGCTGTTCTATTATGACTTATGTGGATGATGATGGTTTTTGCAGCTGAGCACCACTTGACAGATACAGTTTTCTACAATGCTGAGCTCTTAAGTGAGCATTTGCTGATGTGACAGGACATGTGTTAGGAGATGTCATCATCTCTTAAAAGTTTATGAGGTACATTCTTATTCCCTGTGAACAGTGGGTATTCTTTCTTCCACTGCATTCCAGTTATTCTTGCTGGTTGAAGCCTGATTAAGCTGGAGTTTTGTCTAGCTCCAGGCCTTTATATTTCATTCATTTCTCCCAGGTCAATCCAGAGGGCAAGGATTCCCAGATAAATGCTGTGACTCAAAGTGCAAATGTTTAAAAAAAGAATAAAATTCCTTTGTGAGCTTAGAAGACGGAGAATGTGATTTCCAAGTGCAAAAATCAAAACAAATCCACACTTGATGATCATATTTTGCCATTTTTTATAACATCGAAAATGACAGAAAGTTGTCAGGGAAGCCTCATTAACCTTTTCTGGAGCTTTCCAGAGCACTTCTCTGGAAAGTGCTCAGAAGCTTTTTACTGCTCACTGTCTGCTTGTCTAGTCATTAAACAGAAAAACTTTGTCACTATTAACATCCATGATGACATTCCCAAATTCACTCATAAATATTCTCTTGTCCACCTATATTAATAGTGTATCTCTCATCACCTCCAGTTGTCCTCTCCATTCACTCCCTCCTTGTCTGAGACCTCTGAGTTGATTTTCCTACTGCCTTCTAGAGAGCGTGGAACAGAAACTCCCTATGGAGTACGTGAGTTTTCCTTCATCAGCCACCAGCTACGGTTATTAAGAAGAGTTGTATTCTCTTCCTCCATTGACACCCATATAAATCTGTCCTGGGACAAGTGTCCCCTGTGAGAGAGTGAGTGCTGAACTTAAACCTGAGATTCCTACATAATATAGGGAAGTGTTTTTAAGCTAAAATACTGACACTTAACTTGAGCATTTCCACTTCTTCCCGAGGTCAGTTTTGTTTTAAGTCTGTTGAGGACAGCCAGCTATTTAAAAATCACTTTTTAAAATTTTGCTTGTTTTCTTGCTTATTTTTAAGGCTTCATGCATGCAAACTCCTGCCACAATAAATCTACCGGACAGTTTATTTAGCTCTTTGTTTTCCATGGTTTTATTAAAGTCACTTTGGTGTTTGCAGTTTTTTTTCCCAAGAAATGAAATTATTTTGAACATGTGCTGAAACCTGACATTCCAAGACAATATGAAATAGATTTCTTCCACTAATGGACACTGAGCTTTAGAGCCTTTATTCCAGTTACTCTTCTCTTGATCAAAACATTTAAGTCGTGGTCCTCCCAGGATATTTTTATGTAGTCTCTCATGAGGCATTTCAGTGGATGGACCAGTCTGGTACAGAAGTCCACAGACAGACAGTCTGGCTCCAGTTTAGTGCCTTCATCCTAACATAACTAAAGTAATCTGTATTTAGGTGTACAGAAGTGTTGTAGCTGGTCTTGATTCTTCTGCACACTAATGATACCTGGCTAACATCATACTTCTGCAGGCCAAAGAGTTGTTCTTTGTTCTGTGAATTATCTGGGGAAAACTTCCAGATTTTTTTTTAATAATTTTTTCCTCTATTGTGTGTGCTTGTGCAGAGTAGCACAAAATACAGTTTCACCAGAAGTTCAGTCTGCCTCTCACTAAGTTTTTCAAGTAGCTGTGCTAAAATCTGTATCAGCTGCAAGTTTCTTGCTTTCTTTTCATCACTCAGTCCTTTGTGCCACTTGAATCAGTCTGTAACTTCTGCTTCAGGCTGAAAGACAGTAAAATGATGATTGCCATGTTCCTGTATATTGTGCAAACATTGTAAAACCACAAGACCCTGACAAATCTGCTTTCTTGTCTATTTTTGTATGTGAAGGAAAGAACTTAACATGGCAAGAGCTGGATGGAACATGATTGTTAAACAGTTGCAGTGCAAAGTTTTGACCACTTTGTTAAGGGAAGAATTGTTCATATCTGGAGAATTCAATTCCAGCAATTCTCCCTAGCAGAAGCTGTTATGGGGAGATCCTATAGTGATTTTATGCTAAGCTGAAGTTAATTCCCTTTGCTTTGCTTTATTTCCTTTTACATACAGTACCTAGCAATATCTTTCTCATGCCTTTGTCAAAACACGAATGTAAGAAATATAATTTTAATAGTAATAGTCAGGCACAATTGGTTACAATAGTACTATTAATAAGAAAATCATAAGAGCTTTGTCACATTTGCATCTTTCAACTACACTAGGCAAGGCAGAAAATTGTCACACATAGTTAGTAGTTTCCGTAAAAACAAATTGAATTATAACGGAAAATGTTATAGGAAATTTCTGCATTCAAATCTGTTTCTACCCAGAAAAGGGTAAAAAAGGGGCTGAGAATTAAAAGTCTGAGATTCCAGTTTTGGAAGCACTCCAGTGAATAACTTAGATAAATAATAATGAGTTACCACCTGTGCGTAAAATTATGCACATGCCTTAGTGTTCATAGGATTGAGGTAGAAAAGCGTATTGCAAATACTCTCTGTTACATTGTATCTAGGGAGAAAAAAATCATCGTTTACAATGCACAGAAAAGAAATGCAAAAGAAAGAGACAAACACGTGTTTATATGTGATGACATTTCAATAAAAGCTTTAAGGCTTGATGAGGAATCTCATGAGTCCAGGGTATTTTGGTGACTTGCGTTCTCAGCGCCTAACATGAGTTTTGCTAATCTGTTAATGGTGTTCCTTAATCATCCTCTTGGAAATCTGACCTTTGCACTTGGTGCTGCCTTCAGCCATGTGACTTTGAAATCCAGTGAAGATTACTACAGAAGACAGAATGGGTGAAATTCTCTTTCTTGTTTTTTGCTTCTGAAAGGTAGTCTAGACCAGTTCAAGGGTCAACATAAAAATATTTCCTTTCACTGCCAGAGAATTGGGTCTAACTTTGGATTGTTGCAACTTCTTGAACACTATTCTCCCCTTCAAGTATGACTTTTTCATGAGCAAGAGTCAAAGTATGTCAGTGTTTCAGATTTTACCATTAGTTATTAAGTGCTTGAGTGCAGAAGCCATCTTTTATTCTGTCATTGCAAAGCCCTGAAGTAGTGAGTGTCTGATCCTGGTTGGGAAGCCTTTGATCCTAATGCTAACAAATGATCATTTGAGGTTTTGTGAGATTCTGTTGCTACATGCTGGTAAACTTTTAGACTTTAAATCTCAAGGTATTTAAGACGGGATTTAAGAAAAACTTGCTTGTGTCAATCAGAGTTTAAATGATGAAATATATGTTTTTTTCATATTTTGATGAGAAGAGGACCGCATGTGTTTTAAAAGCCCACTGCAGTACATTAAGCATAAAAAAGTCAACGCAACCTCACAAGCTCAGGGAGATGATTAAGGCAGTAATCAAACTAGTTACCAGGTGTCAGCAAAAACCCAAATGTAAGGTAATGCAAATCTGCTTTATGTCTCTCCTAGCAAACCTAGAAAAGTTAAATTAATTACCTTGCCTTTGCTGTACACTTAATGCCCTCAGACAGTGTTATTGCAGGTTGGTAGATTTGTGGTGTCTTGCTGAGGCAGAGCAATTTGATAGTGTGAAAGATGACCTGTAACAAATGCAACATTTTGAATGGATCTTATCCAGGGATGGGATTCCTGTGTTTTCATCAGCACTGAAGGGATGATCTGTAGCAAACAAACAAACTTACATATGCTTTCCCGTTCCTGTGGACCAACTAGAGAATTGTGCCATAGATTGCACTTCGTTGAATGAATACCTGCAATAAAATCATAAGGAGGAAACCAGAAATTCATCAGTTGAGTGCCTGCATGGAAGGGTAAATACAGAGACAGAGAAGGATCAAGTGCAAGATTTGAAGCTACATACTGGACTGGAAAAAAGTGTAGGAATGAAGCCATGTAGTTCTAAGCATAGACAAGGCAGTGATGATTTATCCAAAGTGAAATTCAGTTTGGGGAAATGGACATAAGTTCAGAGTACCTTTCGTGTTTTTATAAAGAAGAGACAATAGAAATGGAAAAGGCCCCTTGCATCACACCTTCCTATCACAGCTTTATAATTGCCTACACAGTGGTCATCTGGCAGAGATGACTACATTTCCTAGTCCAGCTTAGGATGATCCTGGTGAGGACCTCTGTGTGTGCCCCAAAATTGGGGAGAAAAGCCAGGAGATCAGAGGAATTATGCAGTGCACTGGATGTCACATGAAGTACCTAAGTCCCTACCTCTGCTGCTGACTCAGTGCATGGGGCCAACAAAATTAGTTACTGCTCCATGAGCCAGCTTTTTCTGCCCACAAATTGACAGACCAGATACTTGCATGTTTTTATAAAAGGATCAGGGATTAAAAAT
>WEKY01021033.1:12520-25181 GCA_013390045.1 Picathartes gymnocephalus | reverse complement strand
CACACTTTCAATTAAAAAAAAAACCCTGTTGTATTCACGGCAAATTGTCATGGGATGTTTTCAAGACCAAAATACTCTTCTGTGGTTATCAGTCTAAATCTGATCATTGAGAACATGCTAAGGAAATTTTCAGTTTGACGTCAACGTCATAAAGTGTGTCAGTGAAAAATGTAGGACTCATCTCTTTCTGTTCCCCCCCCACCCTTACAATATTCATATGCACTGTTTTTTCTCCATTTTTATAGTACAGTATTTATTTTACCTTTCCTTTACTCTTACAGATTTCTTTTCTTTTTCCCTCTGGTCTAAGAAAAAACATATCCTCTTGCTAAAGACCTATTTTTCCAACTGTTTCTGGCATTACTGGAGGAGGCATTTCTGACATTATTGAAAAAAGGTGTAGGTGTATGTACCTTTACACCAACATTTTCTAAACTTTAGGTTCTGTTTCCTGGCTGCTTATATTTGTCCACTAATTCTGTAGTTAACCTGAGCGTACATCCTCCAATTATTTTGTAGTCTCTAATCTAGGCGTTGGGGGAAAACAGGGTGGCGCATAGAAAAGATGAACTCGGATCTGCTAAATAAAACTTTTATTCTTTGCAGGAAATAAAAAACTTACTTAGTATACAGTTTGGTTTAATATTAAGTCAGTAGGACTGTGTAGACTTTAACAGCAAGATTCTGGGAGACAGAAAAGGATGAGTGCTAGCCTCTGCTACCTTAAAGGTGTAACAGCCAGTTCACTGACTGCCTTTGTCCATAAGAAATGGCATAACTATAGTAACTGAAATTCCTCAAGAAGCAGGTTTTTCAAGAAGCAGGACCTCTCAGACTAAAGCCTTGTAAAGGATTTAGAGCTGAATATTTTGTTCCTTCTCCTTAAGTTCCTGACAAAATAATCCTGAGAGGTCAGTACATGGAGAATTTAGCTCAACACAGTATTCTAAACCAAGGTAATAATCCTCACTTCACAATCAAATTACAACAGCCTTTATAATTCAGTCTTTGTTTCTTTCTCTAAACACCATTAAAAGTAACTAAAGCAAAGACATAACAATATCTACCACAAAGTATTAAATGTTCCCAGAACTCAAGACAAAAAGTTCTCCACTGTATACTATGTTAGCATATTAAAAGTAGTATTTTATATCTTTGAGAGTCTACAACACCCAGGAGCACCACAGTGACATTAATTTCATTCTGAAAAATGCCAAAATACATACTATATATGTGTATGTCACCATATACCTATTTTAATAGCAATATTTTGCACTCAGTTTTATTCATTAGAATTTCCAGTCCTTTGGAAAGCAATTTTTGAATAATTATTCTTTTAAACTTAAGAAAAATTATCTAACTCATTATATTTCAGAACTATTTGTCTTTATAGCTTTCTTATGCTCATGACATTACCTTAGTGGAATACCCTGAAAATACATAATATTCTTTGTAAAAACTTGTATAGTTGCCATTCTATTCTGTTTTTCATTTGTCTACTGAATAAAAGCGTGAGATCTTTTTCCTTTTAAACTCTCTAACTGCACAAGCAGAATTATGAAAAGAAATCACAAGTGCAATTTCGATTTTCAGTGAAATTAACTGAATTTGAAGAATTATCTGAATTTATTTCTTTAAAACAAAATTCAAATAACAGCCATAAATTTCTGGAGTACATTGTTTTCCCAGTTTTATCGCTCTTTATCTGTCACATCTGTACGTTTATTAAGCCAAAAGTGCTACCATACTCTGGTAATATAGCTTTAATTATGTGTGTTGTAATCCCATCATTTGTCAATATAATTTTTCTCTCATAATTACCTATACCAATGAAGTTGATAAATGATGGGATTTTGTGATTTTGTTAAAAGAATCATTGAATTTCTTATGACAGGGGTGATACCTTTTTGTATTTCAAGCAAGTTGGAGGTAAATGCTAAGTATTTGTGTAGATCTCAGTGTGCAGTTACTGGCTGTTAATCTCCCAACCCTGAGTGCCTCTTCCCGGGAATCTAATTTACATGTGATCAGTCAATTTTATTAATTTATTTTCAACAAAGTGAAGTGTAAAGAACATTTAACTGTGCTGTAGGAACTGCAGACAGACTGCAATCTAGAAGTGTTGGGGCTTAGGAACACACTTTTCCTCTCTTGCACTTACATTTCATCTCTCTTTTCCATGCAGGATCTGAATATGCCTTGTTACCTTTTAATGGATATATTCTTCTCTGGACTATGTATTTCCATATGATGACAGAAAAAAACCCCAACTCCCCCTCCAAAACAACCCCAAACTCACAAAAACCCAAACAGAACAACACAAAATAACCCTCAAACAAATAAACAAACAATAACCACAACAAACTAAGATTTTGCCACAACAATTTGCCTTAAGGCTCTTAGGTCTACTTTAAAGCCTATAACTGTGAACTGACTCACATACAGAAATTACATATTCAGGGAGTGAGGACACAAGGTCAAAAAAGTAGGGAATTCTCATAACTTTCATCTGCAATTCAATATATTAATATGTAAAGTTTTTGTTTTCCTACTAAAAGGAAAGTCGTTAGTATAATGAGATGATTTATTGGAATTTCTGAGATCAGTTGCTCATTTCTCATTGAATGGAACTAAAAATGAAATATTGCATTGTTTCCATTGCATTGTGTGTAATTTTTTTTCATCTTTTCTTGGTTTATCACTCAATTTAATTTGGTTCAACAAGATTTCCCTTTTTGTGTAACTTTGTTTTCTTAGTTTCTTAGTAAGACTTTCCTCATAGCTGCTCAAAAGTCAGATATCTTCCAGATGTCCCTTTGTATAAATGAAATCAATCCTGAAAATGGATAAATATTTACATAATTTACATGTTTCTCTTATAGTGTTTAAAGAAAATTACAACTTTCAAAGCAACAGCAGTCTAATTACATATAAAAAGCCTCTTAAATAATAGACTAAATTATGCAGTACATCAGAAGCAGAATTAAAAAATGCTGTGACAGATTTTTATAATATAGCATAGAACAAAAAAGGGAGTTATTTGAAATATATGGCTGTTTACTTAACCAAATTCCTAAAAAAATATCTGCACAGTAAAGTCACAAAATATTTAACTTAAATAGTTATACGGTTATGGAGAATAATAATAGGAAGAATACATTAAGAATTAATGGCAAACTCTTCAGATTGCTTGTAGATACAAAAAACAAAACAAACAAACAAACAAAAACAGTCAGGTACTCACCTGTGTTCTGCTGGTGGGTTTGCTTGTTTGGTTTTTTTCTCTGTCTAGTTATTATATAGAAATAGAAACATTGTCTTTATTTTGTAAATTTTAGATTGGTGTAGGACTTGGAAACAGGAGCATACCTTCAGGTTTCTGGAATTGTTCTTTTACTCAAAACAACGTATGAAGCAATGTAATTGCAACATTTAAGCTTTTAGATGTAGAGCAATTAATAGAAGAAATATCTTGTAAGAAGCAAAGGATAGCAAGCTCTACCAGGCTAAACAGGATTCAGAGGGCAATGCAAAATTAAACATGATGAGAAGGTGCCAAACAACAGCTACATGACATTTCTGTGGAAAATAAACCAGGTAAACACTCTTAAACAGATGTGTAACTAATTAAGAGCTTTAATACTGATTTACAAATACAGGCAACACAGAAAGTCCTCAGGGAATTGTTCTGACATGGATAACAAGATAATTTGTTTGTTATTTTATTAAATAGATAGGTGATACAGACTTGGTGGCAACAAAAAATACAGTAATTTTTTTAATCTAAGATTTTGATATGCATATTTTCATACTAGTTTATTTTAAATCAATTAAAAAAAATAAAAGAGAAATGTTAGTGATTTAGCAATGTTTAAAGAAATAAAACCTTTCCCAAAGAAACTACAGTACATTTCAAAACAGTATACCCTCCTCAGTTTTGGCACATATCTTACAAAATTCAAAAGAGAGATGCCATCTCAGATTTTCAGAGTGCACTTGAAAATAAAATTATTAAGGCTGGAAAGATAACTTACAGTCTCAAGGCTCTTATATTTATACTGATTTATAAGTTGCAGCCATTTGTCAGCCAGGGACTGCTGTTCATGAATTTTACACTAGGGAGCTGTTAGATACAGAACAGAACTAACATATAAGCAGGATATTTAAACTTCAATAGTCCTGTTCCCTTCTGACTTTTGGAAGCACAGCCAAGAGGACTATTAGTTTTCCTTGCTCTTTTCAGCACCAGAGCTCATATAGCCTGGTTTCAGGAAAAATAGGAGTGTTCTTCTTTAGCATGACCTACAGCAGCATGTCAGATACCTGTCTTGCAAGTGAGAAATACAAATTTAAACAACTGGAGAAGGCCTGGAATGCAGGTATCAGTCTTCCTAGACATACTCTCATACTCGCTACCCACCCCACTTCACTGAACACAGAAATTTTACTTTGTGTTTTGAGTGGAGCTAAAAAAGACCATGCAAAGTTCTTAGCCACAAGTTTCTTATGTTCACATTGCCTAAGACAAACTGGAGCTGTCTTGAAGCCCATTTAGTTCAAATGCTGGTTCTAATGTATCAGGTGGATAGGTAACGATTTGCCAATGCCAAGAAATTTTCCCAGTATCTATGCCTTTTACGACTTATTTCCCTATCAGGTTAGGCTCCAGATTTAATTTCTGTATCATTCTATAGATCTTAACTTCTTAAATCCTTTCCAAGCTTTGCGTTTATGAGTTCAGAACTGCCTGGTATCTTTCTTTTATCTGTCGGAAAATCCGCAAGGTTATGAAATCCCATCACCTCATTTCAGGTGAATTGTCTTCCCATCTTCAAGAATATTATTTTCTGAATTTATTCAGGAAGAGTTTCTATCTGTTCTTTACCATGACAATATTTTCTCTGTATTATATATCTTTACCTTTTCTGATATTTCTGTCCCTGAGATATTTATAGAAAGATGTCATATTCTATCCATATTTTGTTTTCCATTGAGATTTCTTTTTTTTTTAGCTAGACTAAACAAGAAAAAGCTCCTGTAGTCTCCTGTGTAAAAAAGGACTCTCCACCCCTCTCATTACATCATACTCATTGTTTGCATTTGTTTTATTCTGATTTCATGTTTCCTGACCACAAAAATGTACAAAATAAGGAATATTTTAGTCACAGTATATAAGTCATCAAGAAAAAGCATATGGAACATTCCAAATTCAATTAATACATCTTTTTTGCAATATATGGGAATGGAATCTTTCCTTCTTGGAGTTATGGATTTAGGTGGTTTATACTCATTTTCTTTTCTCTTCTCCTTATCTTTGCTTTGCTTGTTCTACATAGTAAG
This sequence comes from Picathartes gymnocephalus, assembly GCA_013390045.1. Taxonomy (NCBI): domain Eukaryota; kingdom Metazoa; phylum Chordata; class Aves; order Passeriformes; family Picathartidae; genus Picathartes; species Picathartes gymnocephalus. Next base: position 19,841 of record WEKY01021033.1, on the reverse strand, counting down.
GTTTTTGTTAATCTGTATTTTTTTCGAGTCTGTTTTTTGATGACATTCACTGCACAGACTACTATTAATTTTATCCTCTCACATGTGTTCTTAATTATTTAATTTCATTCCTCTGACAATCTGACTCATACAGAATACTTGGTCTGGATAAATCTGAAATCCTTAGAAATCTAATTATGCTTTAATAAATTTTCCAATTGGAGAGACTTGTCATTTTCCTGGGGATGTTTATCAACACTCTCTGACAAAATCCAAGTGATGAAATCTTGTTTGTTTTTTTGTTTCTTTCTCATCAAAAGAAGCGTAAACAAGAAAATTATTTTTCTCTTTTTTTTTTTTTTTGCTATTGTTGCTAGTTATGAATACTTTAAAAATATGCTGTCATGATTTTCTTCTTAATTTCCAGTTAGACTATTTTTACCATTGTAGATATTCAATATTATTCCTTTTTCTTCTTTCCATTTCATCATTTATGGAAAAAAGAGATTAGGAGTAAAAAGAAATTCGATGTAAGAAAAAGTTTCATGATCTGAAACCTACATTTTAGACAGAAATCAGCATAATTTTAAACTATATCCTTCTACAGGCAAATCTTCACTAAACTTAAACTACTTTAGCAAAACCACTTTTGGTGGCTCTTTGCAGGTCACAGAATCCTTTCAGATATTTTCTTCAGCATTTCTAAGCAATGTGCTGCTGACATGGCACCAAGTCTGTTGCCTGTACTAGAAATATCATCAGTATCATTTTTCTATTTCACTGTAAAAATAAGGTAATATGAGTGGTAAAAGATGGAAAGTTTGCATAATCATTTTTGAACTTCTGAATAAAGAACATGTCTACTGGACACTACTTACATATCAGCCATGTGTTGGCTTTTCCAGTTTGTCTGGATACCTTTTCTATTGTTTACTACTGTACTGAAATATACAGAACTCCAAAGAGCCACAGGTAAAATAGGTATGTGTGTAATAACAGTTTGTTTAAAAATGTGTCAGAATGAGAGAGCAGAGCTAAAAAGCCAAAAAGGATTATTAAGGCTAGCACCAGCATTTTGATAAGTACCATGGATATGTAGGTTTTAACTTTCTCATTTAGCTCAAAAATTTCATCAGTTCATAATATTAATGACAATAGTTTCTATATGATTCCATTTAGACTTTTCTTTTTTCTTTCTCCAGTGGTCATCTGTGTCTTATTTTCAGAAATATTTAAACTGATTTTGTTTAAAATAAGTGATGTTTGGCTAATTCACAATATGAAATATGAATTCTTTCTATGTAGAAAGATTCTGTATGAACTCTAATAATCTAGATTTCTAAAGTTATCAGAACAGTAGAAACAAAAGAGTTTTTATACTTTATAATATTTAACTGATTAACACAATTCTCAAAGTATGTTTATAAAGGGTAATTATCCACTTCGTACTAAATTGGCATCACCTTAGATTGTGGAATAATTACATGTGCAGGAGCAAATCCATTTAATTCTTTACATCAGGTCAGTCCATTATTTGATACAGAATATGCAATATCAAATATAAATATTTATTCCAGTGAAAGGTAAGCCATTTCAAGAAGGACAAGAAAAGTGTAAAACACATGGAAAGGGAATAATAAGGAAAAATTTACACAAAATAAATGTATCATATTCATTTTTATATTACATTGCTACATGTATGTGTTAGATTCTACATGTGAGGAATAGAAATACATTATTATGCCAAATGTAGAAAGCAAGGGGCCTCAAATGCATCTGTATTGCTTTTTGCCTGATAGGGCTTATTTAAAAGCATTGCTCTCTTGATGTGCCATCACTCCCAAACCAATGATGCAACTCCACTGTCAACAGTCAATGAAGCTCGAGAAATGAAAGACTCTTGTCACCACTATGTTTTTGCCTCTGGGTAAAAGTTTCAGTTGATTATCTTTAAGTAGCATATGTATTACAGTTATGCTGAGAGGTCCTTCAGAGTGTTTTAATGTTGGTCATAGACTGTGGATAATATAAGAACTTTGACCAGAGAGTGTTCTGGTTTTTTTGGACAAATACTAATGAGTAATCTTTTGTGATGTAGTCTATATAGGCAGGACAAATTTGGAAAATAAAAAGAAAAGCAAAGATAAAGCAATATTTTGACTCTTTTCTAAATGAGAGGACAGAAAATTTAGAGGACAGGTTATTACCAAGGATTTTTCACCTGACTTGAGATGAGACTAATGCGTTATGTTTGGCTTTTTTAAATTGTCTACAAAGAAATATGATGTTTCTATTTAAAAAAATAAATGAGGATGATAAGAGAAAAAAAAAAAGAAAACAACAAAAGAGAGTAGATACCATTCACAGGGAATCAGACTCCAGGACAGTCTGATATTCTTACCCTATTCAAGCAAAATTATATGTTCATGTAGTTTTAGACAAGCAAATACATCCACATGTGAGGACACAGGCCCTCTTACCTTAACAGGAGATTTTTAAGGAGCAGGGCTGCCAGTACAATAAGAATTCCAATAGAAAAGCTGTTAAAATCTCTGCACACATACAGAGGCAGAGTAAGCAGGAAAGGAATGTCACTGCTGTGTACAGCATTGGCAAGGAAATTGTTGGAGCTCTGAATGCAGATACGTACTCTTAAGATGGAAGCTGAACAACTGGAAAAGGTAAAAAGACAAAGTATAACATGCAGGTGGACAAAATGCTTTACACTTAAAAACTTAATGTTTGCTACACTATTGATAGTTTTTTCAGCCTAGTTTACTCTGACTCTGTAATGTGGTATCAATTATCTTGTCAGGTGGGAAGGCTGAAGCAGAAACACAACATACACTGAGTTTCAGAATTCTAATTTACTTAACCTAATTATGTTGTCATTCATAATGTTTTATGTATGACTGCTGTTTCTTCAGCAGAGAAATGTGGTGAGGAGTGCATAAAAAGTAGGTTTTCTCCTTGGCTAGAGGGGAGGGGTACACGTTGGCATTTAGGTAATAGCATCAATCAATCACCTGAAGTCCTCAGCCAGTGTAGACTGAAATAGATCTCTGTCTCCTATTCAGTTTCCATTCCTGGACTTGTTGTAACTGTTATATCTTTTTTCTAATTAATTTATTTTTACCACATAAGAAGTACACATCAGAAACAGAACACATCCGTACATGCTTTTGACAGGCATGAGCACATGTATTATGCAGGTGGTGTTGCTTTTATTATTAATATTACTGTCATCTAGTATGGTATGATGTGAGACATATCTCCTTCTTATTTTCTAGAGAAATAAAAAGCAAGTTGCACTGACACATTCTTAATTAACATTTCCATTCAGTGAAACATTTTTGTAAATATTTAAAACAAAGCGTAAAGTACATTGGGAAAAAAAATTTGTTCAATGATATTACAACGTTTTTTGCCTCAAAAAGAAAACACTTTTATTGAATATCACAGAGGGCTTTTTTTGCAAGTTAGCAATCAGAAGACAAATTGAAGGAGGAATGGTTCTCTAGTAGCTTGCAGTAACTAAAGATTTTCATACCTTTGAGCCCATAGATCATCAATATGTCAAGATTGGCAGCTGTGTGGCAGCACTGTGATGTGTTGGCCTAGCAAAGATTCGGTGCTGTGAGGTAAATCACACATTAACTTTGCATAGAGCAGTAGGCTGTGCAGAGATATATCAACCAGGCAGAGGTAAAACTAAATATCTGGTCTTGCTGATACTGTTTTGTAACTGATACTTGGTCAAACTCACAACCAAATATACATGGCCCTTCTCTCTATACCTATACATTACTCTGTTTCGTAGCATCCAAATGGAAATGGTGCAATGCATGGAAAAGTCTAGAACCAACACAGCTCTGTACTAATCCTTAGACTGAAGATACTTGGAAAGACATCAAGAACATCACACTGCCTAGGTGAACTACCTCTTTTTTTTTGTTTGTGGCACAGAGAAAGGGATAAGACAACATGAAAGGAATGTTGCTTCCTATGCTGAAAGCAATGCTGTCTGGAGGGAAAAACAGATGGATCATGGGAAGTACAGTCATGTTTGCAATCTCATGATAATTTACTTACCAGGAAGGTAATTCCTGTAAATATGGTCACAGGAATTGCACTTCAAGATTTTTTCCTTCTAGCTGACATTTTAGCAAAGATTAAAAAAAAAAAAAAAATCAAGTAGAACCACATGTAATTTCTATGTTCTACATGAGAAAAATGTAAACTACAGATGTGTGAAAAGCTTTTAAAACTTCCTTTCTCTCTCTAGTCTCAAAGTTGCTACAAAAGCATTTATTTGACAAGATGAAATCAGCAGGAAAGCAGAGCTTACAGATTCATACAGTTAAAGCATCACATTCACCTAATGTAAAAGTGATGGAAATCTGAAAAAGACTGCATGATTTCTGCTTCTGCACCTTGGATTTTATTTTTTTAATGCAGAAACTTTAGAGTTGGAGAAAACTCTCTCTGATTTTGTCTGCTAAACTGTTATGGATCTTCCATAAAGAGAAATTTTTACAGGTGTGACTGATCATCATGGCATGGATATCTCTTCCTGTTCTGCCCCAGGCTTCATATATAACCTATCCAAATCACTTAAGATGTTTAGATTCCAGTAAATCACAATATAATAGGGTTGCTAGCTAAGGACGCATGAAACATTAAATAAAAACAATTGGTCAGCTGGAAGTTAACAACCTTACCTCAAATATAGGGAATGGTAATTACTATATAGCAGAAAGCTAACCAGGTTCTTTGCCAAATTGTCATGTTATCACAAAGAAACTAAAATGTATGCTTGTTCCATGTTTTGTAGCAAATTTAACTTGGTACACTTTTTAGTTTCAGTTAGAATGTTAAAAAATTAGTACAAAGAACTATAAAAAGTACAAGGTTGTGCACTGTCCACAGAACAAATGGGAATGCAGAACCCTACTCAGTAGCTGAATATGGAAACGTGGAAGCAGAGGACTCCTTTCAGCCCTGAAATTGATGATGATAACCCACTTCTGATCTGTAGTTTAGTAGAAAATTATTAATATTCTCAAACTTCTTCAAAAAAATCACTTCAGTTTCTGGAGAGAGGAACATGACAACATTATCAAGTAAATTATATTTACTTAAGATACTGAAGAATATAAAAATGAGAACAATGTTTATTCTGAAAGGAAAACTTTTAACTTCCTGGTAATGGGAACTGAAAGCAGTTTTAAAAAGGGAAAAACCAAGTAGTAGATTATAAGCACTGGTAAGTTGTCTCTACAACTGTTCCAGGATCTCAGTGGAATAATTGCTCAGCTTGCTACTTAACGTCTGCTTCCCATGAACTGTCTTGCCTAGAGGAAATTATGGATGCTACATGAATATTTAAGAAGGAAAGTCATTGCCTCTGGGTATTGAAGGAATTTTTTACTAGACCTCCATTGACTGTAGCAGGAGATGAAATGGCTAGTTACCAAGTAGATACATATATTTAGATACCTAAATGTATGTGCAATTTGCAAGTGAAGTGCATGAGTCCAAGGGTTCATATCAATTGTATAACCATAACTCCTGTGCTAGTTGAGGTTATTAGAGGAATCTTGTCCAACATTCAGCTGCTGACTGAAACAGGAGCTGATCCTCTGTAGCTATGGTTCCTGTAGTATATCTTCCAGACAGCCTCACACAGAGGTCTCAAACATCCTCTGCATCTTAAGTTAGACTAAACACCTATTTGCTAAGCAACTAAGTTGAAGCATTCTTTTCTTTTTTTTTTTTTTTTACCAAAAGTAGTTAGGTAGCATGCAAACCAATTTTTGTCATGAATACTCAGGAACAAAAGGAAGATGAGGAAACAAGAAAAATATTTCAAACCCTTAAGAAGACATATTTTTATCATGCCTTGTAAGGATATAATTGAGACCCTGATATTAGTTCGGTTGGTCAGACCATGATGCTAATAACTCCACGGTCATGGGTTCAATCCCCATACAGGCTATTCACTTAAGAAAGGGACTCTATGAATCTTGTGGGTCCCTTTAAAATCAGAACATTCTGTGACAACTCTTCTGTTGTCAGGTTTTCTGCATTGTTTTCTGAAGGGAAAAAAAAAAAAGGAAAAGGAAAAAAAGAATGCATTAGATTAATTCTTACTAATCAACGATTGAATTGGAATGAAAGGGTCAAAAACTTGTAAATCCAATAAGCACAAAAGAAAATATTATATGGATCTTAACAATTTTCAGCTCGAGCAGAAAGAATATTTCATTGTCAAGCCTATACAACATTTTCATCCATCTGCCTGTCTGAAGTACTGCAAGTTAGCAATTGTTCCATGAACTTACTGGTGACTTAATGCTCAATGTTTCTGTCCCCATTCCCTGAATTTTACAAATATAGAGTGTTGTGGCGTGGGCGCAGGCTGCTCGGCAACCGCAACCTTCTGTGAGCATCTCCCCGGGGTCGGGGAGGCGCTCCAGTGGGGCGGAGGAGACCACCACTCTCACACGCACAGCCGGTGGGAATAAGGCTATGGAGGCCAGGAGGGGTTCCTCGTATGGATTCCCGGCTGGGTTCATTATCCACACACTGGAAGGTGCAGGGACGAGGAACCAAGATCTGAGAGCTGCACAGGGTTTTTATGCAGGGGCTGAAGGGGAAGAGTTGAAGGGCGTGAGCCAGCGGGAACAACGGCTAGGTGGGAAAGAGGGAGTAGCCTGGGAATACAGGCAGGGGAACAAACCAACAGGGGGACAGGGAGCAGAGAAGCAACTGGAAAGTGTAAGGGGAGCAGGGGAAGGAGCGGACAAGGAGCCGAACACCAGTGGGGTGACAGGGTTCAGAATTTGGCCATATAAGGCAAACAGGAGGGGGTGAAACTGGGGTAGATTGACATCTGGGTCCTTGGTCTTCCATGGGAGAAGCCAAAGCCTAGAGGGCGCCCTTCCAGGCATCCACAATAGAGGAAAAGCACTGGAGAGAGTTTGAAACATTTTTCTAACATACATTGCCAAAAGAATAAGTTAATGTTTATATTGATTAAAAGTTCCTAAGCAAATGAAACACAGATTTAAACTAATACTGTCAGAAGTAATTGCAAGGACTTCAGCTTTTAGTGTACTTCAGCTTTATTTTTAACTGACAAGGGGGTGGCTCATAGCGGGGGATGGCGCAGCACACCAGAGCAGCCGGCTGTCCCAGGCGTCCGAAGGAGGAGAAGCGCTGTCCTGGTGAAGGCTTCCTCGAGGGCAGGATCTTCCTTCTTCTCCCGAGAGCTGGTCCAGAAGACCCTGAGCTGGGCTCAGGTGCCTCTTTTTATAGAGGCCAGGCTCAGTCTGATTGG